>JARQOD010000790.1:0-123522 GCA_033576555.1 Oophaga sylvatica | reverse complement strand
GAAAAAAATGTAAATGTTTATAAAAATTTATAAAAAATAAAGTAAGCTTGCTTTTTGGGGTATGGTCAGACAGGTAAACTGATATAGTGTATATGTTTGGTTTTCCATATGGATTTTCTAAATTGGAAATTGCTGAAAAATTAAATAGTAAATTACAAGATCCTGCGTTGGAAAAATCGAGTTTTAAGACGGGGGTTTTGGTTTTGCTTCTTTTTTAATTTTAGCTGTGTTTTTAAAAATGTGGATTAAACCCTTTTCCGGGCTTTTCCCGAAAATTTTGGAAACCACACCATTTTTGGCAATTTCCAGTGTGGTTTGCTGCAAGCTTTCCCTATCTGCAAATTTTTTTTATTCATTCATAAAACAAGCAAAATAAACAATTGTGATGAAAAAAACAGAAAGTTTGAACCTTCAAAAGGGAGAACCTTTGGGCGCAATGAGCCTGAGAGGCCACAGAGGTCACACCTATGCTCCACAAGAACGACGATAAAACTAAGTGGGGGGTTTCAAGCAGCACTTAAAGATCAGAAAGTATTGGGAGGGGCGGGATCCCCTGCCACCTTGGAAAAGGGTGAAACAAAAACATGTAAGCTGAGTCTGTCTGTCCTATTGCACCTAACACGGGGTTAAAAGGAATCTGTCATCAAGTTTTTGTCACAAAATTTCAGACCAACAAGATGTAGAGACAGAAATCTTGATTCCAGCAATGTGTCACTTACTGGGCTGCTTGCTGTAGTTTTGGTATAATCACAGTTTTTACAGCAGTAAATTAAAGGACAAGTAAATCTGCTGCCAGGTAGTCCTCCGTATTCATGAGCTTTTAATAATCCTGTAACCTTGCCCCAAACTGTTTGGCAGCTTTCTGCCAAAGCAACGCTTATATAGAAAGCTGTCAATCAATTGTGTGGGCGTGGTTATACAAAGCTCAAAATTTACAGAATGAATAGATCTGCAGCAACTAAATAAGTGACTTTATCAATGCTATAGCAAGAAGCAAAAGGCAGCGACAACTGGAATCAGGATTTCTGCCCCTACATTAATGTTCTTTCAGATGGGATAGCAGATGGGATAGCAGAAACCTGGTTTTAGAGTCCCTCTAGTAATACCCTACAAAACAATAACTTGTTTTCTACTGTCGTGGACAATTTTTTCCTACTTAAGCACATGCAATTATTTGAAAAATAATATTTGCAATTGGGTTACTTTAAAAAAAATGTGCATTGTTTGCCTACTATAACCTCAGTATTTGGCCATGTGCACAGTTTGAGTGTTTCTTGAGCTTTTTACCACAGCATTTTGAAGCCAAAACCAGGAATAAAACTTCTTTGAAAAGTAATGGCAAAAGGGCAACTGGTACTAGGGAACTTCGATGGCCATCAACTTTCTGAAATCATCTTTATCCACTAGGCATAAAGGCAGCATTTCCATGACCAACAGATTGGAGACGGTGGAATTCAAGCTCTTAGCTTTGGCATGTGTAAGAGGAAACATTATTTTACGTGACCACAACTGTGGGACTGAGGACTGGCTGCTGTGCTGAGAGAGAGTGGAGTAAGGAGAACAATAATAATCTTTATTTATTTATTTTTATATAGCGCTAACATATTCCACGGCGTTTTACAGTTTGCACACATTATCGTCGCTGTCCCCGATGGGGCTCACAATCTAGATTTCCTATCAGTATGTTTTTGGAGTGGGAGGAAACCGGAGTACCCAAAGGAAACCCACGCAAACACAGGGAGAACATACAAACTCCTTGCAGATATTATCCTTGGTGGGATTCAAACCCAGGACTCCAGTGCTGCAAGGCTTCAGTGCTATCCACTGAGCCACCGTGCTGGACTGTGATTGAGGTGTAGGTGGAGAGATTATGGTGGATTGAGAAAGATGTGTTGTGCTAGATGACAAAAAAGCAGCAGTCATGTCTACTTCCTTAACAGCTGACCCTGACTGTGGTGGGTAAACAATTGTAGTTTCTGCGGCCAGAGACCTGTGGAATGGTGGAAGACTAGGAATGGAGGAGGAAGAAACAGCAGATGGGGTTGATGGGATGACCTGTCGTTGACGAGGCCTGCTAGTCCACATTTTAGCGCAGTGAGATTCCCACACTAAGCCATGTTGATTGCTCATGTGCAGATTTGTGCATGTAGTTGTTAAATTATTGCAATTTTAACCTCTACTGAATTTTTTTTGCAAATTTGACAGATAACGTGTTGGGTCTGAGAAAAGGTCTGAAAAAAGGCTCTGGCTAGGCAATCCCTTGCCGACCCTATGAGCTGCACACTCTTGACAAGTGCTGGCCACAGGCAGAGTAGGGGCTGAGGATGCAGTGACTGTAGTG
This sequence comes from Oophaga sylvatica, assembly GCA_033576555.1. Classification (NCBI taxonomy): domain Eukaryota; kingdom Metazoa; phylum Chordata; class Amphibia; order Anura; family Dendrobatidae; genus Oophaga; species Oophaga sylvatica. Next base: position 121,181 of record JARQOD010000790.1, on the reverse strand, counting down.
GTTGCTTCACTTTGTGTCTGTGTGGGAAGTCACACCATTACCTTCTTATCATCCTCCCCCTGCTCCTCTGCTTCATACCTCTCGGTTCATACTAAGTGGGATCTATACCGCATCATCATCCTCTCTGCTCTCACACTCTTCACCCTGAGAGTCACCCTCCTGATCTTTCTGCCCTGATGCCACAGTACAGTCCAGGTGTGTCTCTTATCTGAGTCTCATCAGGTTAACCTTTGTGGTTAACGTCTGGTGACGAGGATATAGATTTTGCTCGGACCCTACTTCGTCCGGCCCCTGATCTAACATAAAAAAATGTTGGGCATCACTGAAGATGCTTTACTCCTCTGGAGTCTGTGTTTCTTCAGAGATGACCTCTGATGCCCATTGAATAGAATGTGTGAATAGCTCTGCAGAATGGCTCATCTCAAATTCACCACAGTCAGTTGGGTGTTTCGAAATTTTTGACGTGGGGGGAAACAAGGGTGATATTGGTGCCACCTCTAAAGATTGTACTGTGTATGATGTTAAGGTGGAAGAAGAGGAGGAGAGGCTACTTGATGCAGCACCTGCCATCCACTGTAGAGCATGCTTTTTCTGAGCCTCATTACAAGGCGTACTGCAGTTTATAACAAACTTTTAGATTAGCTAATTGAGCCTTGTGGCTGCACCACTATATTAGGTCTAACGATTTGTAAGTGGAAATCTGGCCTTTTTATTTGCTACTGAAATACAGTTTTAGCACAAATGATTTGGAGCAGCTAATTGGGCCTCGTGGCTGCACCACAATATTAGGCCTAATGATTTTTAAGTGGAAATCTGGCCTTCTGATTTGTCTCTCAAACACAGTTTTATCACAATGATTTGGAGTAGCTTATTGGGCCTCGTGGTTGCACCACAATATTATGTCTAACAAATTTCAAGTGAAAATCTGGCCTCCTGATTTGCTTCTCAAACACCCCTGCGTTTCGGCATCTGCCTTCGTCAGGGAGTGGCATCATCCATAAGGAGGGGAGGTTAAAAAGGGAATGAAGCAAATGGGAGTGGTTGTGGGCGTATCCAGGGACACTGTATTTACACTGACACCCAAGTAATTTCCAGCCTACCTATATATTGCTTTATATGCAGTTTCCTCACACCACTTGGTGAGAAACAGACTTAACCACCGAATATATATGCACTAAGCTCCTATTACCTGTTATATGCATATGCAATTTACTTTATTTCTACCTCTACTTACCTGTTTTATACTCTACAACTTGATAATGTAGGGGAGAGTCTGTGGGGCCAGGCTGGAACCAAGGGGGCTGTCACTAAAGTTCCTGGGGAAATGTTCCCAGGGGAAGAAACTTCAGGACGACCCAGAGTCTGTTCTGGAAGGTACGGGGACGGGGCGACTATAAAAGAAGCATGGAGACCAGCAGGGGGCACTTGATGCAGAGGCAGATGAGAGGTAAGATGGAGAACCCTGACGGGGATTGCAGAGCCAGACAGGGCCAGCGGCCACACGTCAGCAAGTGCAAAGACTCAAGTGGCTCAGGGAGAGGATGATCCCGAGCGGAGCGAAGAGGCAGGAGAACCCTGCCACCCGCGGCCTCCACTGCCCCACTCCAGCCCGCGGTTGCGGTCTGTCCACCTCCAGCCGTTGCTCTGCTCCAACCCGCGGTTGCGGCCCGTCCGTATTCAGCCGCGACTGCCACTGCCCCACTACAGCCCATGGTTGCTGCCTGTCCGCCTCCAGCCACGACCGCCACTGCTCCACTCCAGCCCGCAGTTGCGGCCTGTGCTCCGCCATCCGCGGCCACCATCCACCCCGTTCCCGTCTGCGGCTGTGGCCTGCACTTCAGGGCCCACAGCTACCAGCATTTCGCCTCCAAGAGGGCCGGTCTCAACGCCAGAGAATTTCTCCAGGGCCTGGTGCGCCCCAGCTGTACCAGGGTGTAAGGACGCCCGAAGCCTACCTCAGCTCCTCGTCGGCTGGGCCCAGCAGCTGAAACACCGAACGGACATCTTCCGGACCACAGCTCTGCAGGACGTCAGAGAAGGATAAGTGACACTCCATTAACTGTAATTTATAGTTCTAGGACATTTAGACGGCCCTAGCATGGCCCTATAGTCATTGGCACCTGCCTAATAGCCGTTTGCTCAGTTCATTGTGTATTGTTGTATGCTTTCCCTGCGAGGAGAACCATTGTCAGCTTACTAGTTACTCCTATAACCCCCATATAAGGGTTCAGTTAAAGCTTGCTCCGTCTCCGACTCGTCACTACATCCCGCATACTTGCGAATACCACAATACCTTACAATTAGGGATGAGCTTTCCAATATTGCAATATCGGAAATCAGCCCGATATTTGCTATATCGGAATTCCGATTTCCGATTCCGATATTTTTTTCACATCGGAAATCCCATAATCCTTCAGCCTCTGAGCGCTCCGTGGAGCCAATCAGGAGCTGAAGAATTGCTGACTAGATATATACACACAGAATACATATATAAATATATACATGTCATTGTGACATATATATATATATATATATATATATATATTTATAGTTCATACACTTCTACATAGTAAAATAGCCGCTAAGTCAATTGCCGGCTTTTGGGAAATTACAGAACCACCGGACATGAAATGACTCATGGTTTACATTTAGTTAACCATGTCATTTCATGTAGTTTGATATATGTTTTTCACTAACAATTACATGAGTGTATGTGTGCAAAATTTCAGACATCTAGGGGTTAATTAAAGGTGTAAATTTGTTGAAAAAAATGCATGGGCTCCCGCTGTATTTTCTCAACCAGATAGGTAAAGCCAACGAGTGGGGGCAGATAATAATAACCTAGGGAGGGTGCATTTATTTTGTGCCCCCCCTGACTACTAACATCTGCCCCCAGCCTCCCCAGAAAAGGCACATCTATAATGAAATGCGCCCTTTCTGGAACTTATCCTGTCTATTCCCATTGCCCTGTAGCGGTGGCTAATGGGTTAATAATGGGTTAAAGCCACCTTGCTATTGGAAGGTGACTTTAAGCCAGGTTAATAATGGAGAGTAGTCAATTAGACAACTATCGATTATTAATCCTATTGTATTAAATGGTTAAAAAAACACACACACATTAATTAAAAATGATTTTAATGAAATAAATACACATAGTTTTTGACCACATTTTATTTTACTGGTACGCCATCCAAATCCCTTGTTCTCCTGTATTAAAAATAAAATAATAAAGCAACATTATTCTTACCTATCCGGTGTTCAGTCAGGACCCCCGATGTAATCCTTCTGAAAGTGTTAACGTTTACTGCAGGGACCGCAGCTAATGCTGCCAGCCTCGCAGTAATCCCCAAATGAATCATCTCTTCTCCCTGCTGACAGGAGAGGAAGTGATTAGTGTGGGAAGCTTAATTGATTGCTTCCCACTTTCACTTCAAGTCAGCCGGGGACATCGCACAGCATCAGTGACGCCAGAGGGAATCCCGGCTGACCTGAAGTGAACTGATTAGCAAAAATAGGGGATCCCCTCGAAAAAAAATGGCGTGGGGTCCCCCTATTTTTGTTAACCAGCTTTGGATGCGCCAATTGTGGGGCTGCTGCAGGCTGGTATTTTTAGGCTGTTGAGGGCCAAAATCCATGGGCCTTGACAGTCTTTTAATACCAGGCTGCAGCAGTCTGCTTTTTACTTGGCTGGTTAACAAAAATAGGGGGACCTCACGCCCTTTTTTTTTTCAAGGGGATCCCCTATTTTTGTTAACCAACCAAGATAAGCAGACTGCTGTGGCCTGGTATTATCAGGCTTGCAAGGTTCATGGATATTGGATCCTTAACAGCCTTAAATACCATGCCTCAGTAGTCTGCTTCATCTGGCTGGTTAACAAAAATAGGGGGACCCCACACCATTTTTTTTTCGAGGGGATCCCCTATTTTTGCTAATCAGTTCACTTCAAATCAGCTGGGATTCCCTCTGACGTCACTGATGCTGTGCGGTGTCCCCGGCTGACTTGAAGTGAAAGTGGGAAGCAATCAATTAAGCTTCCCACACTAATCACTTTCTCTCCTGTCAGCCGGGAGAAGAGATGATTCATTCGGGGGTTACTGTGAGGCTGGCAGCATTAGCTGCGGTCCCTGCAGTAAACGTTAACCCTTTCAGAAGGATTACATCGGGGGACCTGACTGAACACCGAAAAGTTAAGAATAATGTTGCTTTATTATTTTATTTTTATTACAGGAGAACAAGAGATTCGGATGGCGTACCAGTAAAATAAAATGTGTTCAAAAACTATGTTTATTTATTTCATTAAAATCATTTTTAATTAATGTGTGTGTGTTTTTTTAAACCATTTAATACAATAGCATTAATAATCGATAGTTGTCTAATTGACAACTCTCAATTAATTAATCAATAGCAAGGTGGCTTTAACCCATTATTAACCCATTAGCCACCGCTACAGGGCAATGGGAACAGACGGGATAAGTGCCAGAAAGGGCGCATCTCATTATAGATGTGCCTTTTCTGGGGTGCTGGGGGCAGATGTTAGTAGCCAGGGGGGCACAAAATAAATGCACCCTCCCTAGGCTCTTATTATCTGCCCCCACTCGCTGGCTTTACCTGTCTGGTTGAGAAAATACAGCGGGAGCTCACGCATTTTTTTCAACAAATTTACCCCTTTAATTAATCCCTAGATGTCTGAAATTTTGCACACATACACTCATGTAATTGTTAGTGAAAATCATGTATCAAACTACATGAAATGACATGGTTAACTGTATGTAAACCATGTGTCATTTCATGTCGGGTCTGTAATTTCACAGAAGCCGGCAATTGAATTAGCGGCTATTACATTATGTAGAAGTGTATGAACTATAAATATATATATATATTTTATGTGTACATATGTAGTGTTTTGTGAGCTGTCAGTGTGATTTCACAGTATTGACTATGAAGAGCATTTCTTCTGTAATTTCACAAAAGCTGGCAATTGAATTAGCGGCTATTACACTATGTAGAAGTGTATGAACTATAAATATATATATATATGTCACAATGACATGTATATATATATATATATATATATATATATATATACATATATGTATTCTATGTGTATATATGTAGTGTTTTGTGAGCTGTCAGTGTGATTTTACAGTATTGACTATTGATAACATTTCTTCTGTAATTTCACAAAAGCCGGCAATTGAATTTAGCGGCTATTACACTATGTAGAAGTGTATGAACTATAAATATATATATATATATATATATATATACATGTCGGAATGACATATATAAAATGTATATATATATATATATATACATATATATATATGTATTCTATGTGTATATATATGTAGTGTTTTGTGAGATGTTAGTGTGATTTTACAGTAGCCGGGGATGAATTGCCGGCTTTTCAAAGGACACCGGTGCGTATAAATCGGACAGCACTCGCTTGCAATTGTCCGTTTTTGGCTCCAGTGAGTATGAGCCCTTCCAGTGAAAAAATCCAGTGACGATTTAAGTGCACGAACAGTTATCGAACATAACCTCGAACAGCCGGATTTTTTCAAAATCGTTCAGGTTCGTCGAACGGCTCGAACACCGCCCAAAACAGCTCGAATTTGAAATTGGCGAACAGTTCGCTTCGAACACCGCCCATCTCTAGTTTCGACAACACTCGCTCTAACTCTTACCCTACTAACCATAAACCCTAACCCTACCCCAACTAATCCTAACCCAAAGAAAAAACACCGCTGTTAAGAAGATGGCGACCAGTTTTCCTGCTACAGTTTTCACTCTGTGCATTTTTCTAGGAATTTTTTTGCTCCTCTGCCTCTGCAAACTCTTTCCCCATTATCCTGAGGTGTTTCCCCTCCATTTTATCCATTATATAGCACTGTAGTGGTCATTTTGTAATTCCGATTTTTTTCTCCCATTGACTTGTATTGATATCGGAAATCGGAAATTCCGATATCCGATATTTTTCCAATATCGGAAATCGGAATTCCGATACGATATTGTGCAATATCGCTCATCCCTACTTACAATACTACTCGCCTACAGCTTTCCATCCAGGCATTTAAATTAATCTGCTATTATACACTTATGCATTTTATGTTCATATTTTGTATTTTATCTTTTTTTTTCTATATTCTTCTTTGCCTCACTATTACATTTGCATATTTTATCAATTCAATGCATATTTATTTAAAACATAGTATGTAATTGTCCCTGGTTATAACGCCCACTTTCTACCTGGTCATTCATTCCTATCCCTCCCAAATTTTAATTGTTATGTTACCAATAAAGCTATACCTTTTTTATACTATAGACTTTTGTATTCGATTTGTGTTCTCTTTTTTATACAAATTTTTTGAAATAGAGTAAAACGTGGTAAAGAGTAAAACCCCTTTAAGATTCTAAGCTTACAGAGAGATCAAAGTAAGAGAATAAATTAGTAACTGTACTGTTAAAAAGTAAATATTGGAAAGGTGGAGTATGCATTTCTGACAATTCTATATTTATTTACACTCTATTGTGATGTGTATCTGGCACGGAGTATTTCAATGTTCACTTTAGATGTTTCAGCTGGAAAGTTGTGCTTTGATAAAATATTAGTGTCTTTGAGAATTAATTTCTTACAGTACACTCATGTAATTGCACCAGGAGAAACACTGATACCACGTAATAGATTTACTTTCCAATGTGATGTTCTTCATATCACATTAGGGAATGTGAGAGTAAAAGCAGATGTTCTGTAAGTGTAAAAACATGCAGAAAGGATTATATATATTTAGGATAGGTACCTAAAGAAAGAATACACTCAGTTTGCACAATAACAAATGTTTTATTTTTTATGTGGCTTGTTATATAGTGGCAACATATTTTCCATTACTTTGCTGATATTGTTATTATTATTATTATTATTATTATTTACTGTCTCCATGGGGTTCGCAATATCAATTCCGTATCAGAATGTCTTTTTGGAACAAGGGAAGAAAACTACTCAAACACAGGGAGAACACACAAATTCCATGCAAACTTTGTCTTTGAACCGATTTGAACTTAGGATCCTAGTGCAGCAAGTCAAAATTTTGCTGCCATTTAACTGTCTTGTATACTGATGGAGTGATGGAGCTCTGGTACTTTTAATGCTTTTTTTACCTTGAAAGAAAAAAAAAGAATATGACTGCATAATGTAATGTATATAATAATTATCTGGTTCATCAGCTTTGACCACACATTATGATAATACATAGCTGCATTCATAGTTGCCACCTAGCTTACTATTGGCTGTAACAGCATAAGTTGGGTTTCTCCAATAGTATGCATACCTACTGTATATGCCATTAAAGATTTGTGCTGATGACCTCTTTTACACTAAATTGCTAATAGAAGTACATAAACATTTTTTTTCTGAATATTATATTGATTGCAGAGGTAGTCTCAATTTAGGAATTAGAAGGCATTTGACATTAATGGTAATTGAGTGGTTTGACTTCCTGATGGACCGTCACAGTGTGTATAGTTGCGCATTTTAAGTCGATAGACCCTGAAAAGAACTGTGATATTATGTTGCATGTTGCATATGTAAAAGGTCCAACTCCAAACAGGAATCTGAACGTCATTAAGCTCTTATCATGGACGCAAATTATTTAAAGGAGCATGATCTCACTCGTTATGGCAAAATTTTCCAGCAATAACTAAAATCTGTGCTGTATATAGAGTTTACGTAACATCATAACAATGCATATATATGTTTATACTGTTGGGTTAAGAAACATTTGGACAGTAAAACACGTTTTGGCATTTTAGCTGATTATATAACTGTATATGAATATGATTTGCTAATCAAAATGGGCTTAAAGTGCAGACTCTCAGCTTTAATTTGAGGGTATTCCCATCCTAATTGGAGTAAGGGTTTAAAAATTACAGCTGTTTAATATGTAGCTACCTCTTTTTAAAGCTCTTTAATTGACTGCATGGACTATTCACTCATTAATCCTTCATTATTGAGGTTGGTAAAAGGTCTGAAGCTGATTCCAGGTGTAGCATTTGCGAGCTGTTACAAAGAACCCACAACATGCAGTCAAAGGAGCTCTGAATAGAAGAGAAAGACAATCATTAGCCTAAAAAAGTCTTTCTGAGACATAACTTATATGTTAGTAGTTGCCAAGTCAACAGGTTAGTACATTACTGAAAAAAGAGTGCACTTCTGAGCTTTGGAACTCAAAAAAGGTCTGGACATCCTGAACTGGACTGAACCCAACAGTGGTAGATGATCAAAAAATCCTTTCCATGGTGAAAAAAAACCTTCACAACATTCAGAGTGAAGAACACTTTGCAGGAAGTAGGTGTTTCAGAATCTAAGTCTACCATAAAGAAAAGACTACATGAGATCAAATATAGTGGTTTTACTACATGGTTCAAACAATTAATTTGCCTTAAAAATAAAAAGTCCAGATTAGACTTTGCCACAAAAAAATCTAAAGAAACCAGCCCAGTTCTGGAAAATCATTTTTGGACTGATGAAATGAAGATTAAGCTGTCCCAGCATGATGGGAAGATGAAAAAGTAGAGAAGGCTTTCAAAGGCTCATGATCCAAAGCACACTGCATCCTCTGTTAAACATGGGGTAGGTGCTGTGATGGCATGGGCATGCATGGATTTCAATGGCACTGGGTCAGTAGGGGTTATTGATTATGTAACTGAAGACAGAAGCAGCAGGATGAATTCTGAAGTGTATTAGGCTTTTATGCTCAGATGCAAAATGCAGCAAGGTTGATTGGATGGTGCTTCACAATACAGATGGACAATGATCCAACACATACTGCGAGAGCCACCCAAGAGTTTTTAAGACAAATAAGTGGAATATTTTGCAAAGGCAAACATCTGCAAGGAGTCTATATGCTCTCCCCGTGTTTGCTTGAGTTTCCTCCCCCCAATTGGGACAGTGACGATAATATCTGTAAAGCGAAGTGAAAATAATGGTGCTATATAAGTGAGTGAATTAAATCACCAGATCTCAACCCTATCATGCATTTGACAATACAAAACATAAGGCAGACTCACAAATAAGCAACAACCAAATTCAGCTGCAGCAAAGCATCACAAAGGAGGAAACCCAGCATTTTGTGACATCCATGGCTTCCAGACTTCATGTAGTCATTGCTTGCAAAGAATTCTCTTCAAAATATTAAATAATTCACCTTCAGCCTGTTTTCATCTTCTGACCAACCCAATATTTTCAATTCTGGCCTGTGTCAATTTATGAGGTTATAACTCTGGACTGCTCCAACATATCCCAGTGATTCTGATACTTATTTTTTCATGACACGTTGTACTTCATGATAGTGATAAATTTTGGTTGATATGATATGTGTTTATTTATGAAAATATTGAAAAATTATGAAAAATTTGGGAAAATTTTGGAATTTATATATCACAAAAATATGCAAATTGACTCTTTGGAAAGAAAGAGGACTTGACCTCTACAGCGCCACCTGTTGGAAGTAGCGATCCTACAAGTCATAATCGACCCTTTAATAAGTCTTGCAATATGACTTAGAATAAAAGCCTATAACACATAAAGTAGTTAATACATAACATTTACCACGTCTACTTCACATCAGCATCATTTTTGAACCATATTTTTTTTGTTGTTAGGGAGTGATGAGCGAATACATTTGTCACTATTCATTACTCGCATGAATAGAATGCTATTTGGGCTATTCGTTTCTTGGCAAGTAATTTTGTATTCACCTTGGTATATTCGAGTTACTTACCCAGCTTGTTTGGTGCTTTATTTGCAGCCGTGTCAACGCACATTTCCGAAAGTCACCTCAGACTTTTGCCGCTCTAGTGTCACTGCAGCAGCATTTTAATTTGCCTTGTGTTCTTCCTGGTGACGACACTGAACGTTTAACTCTTTGTAGACTGCCACACATTTCAGAGTTCATGTCTAGATGCCGTTTCCAAGACCCTTGAGTGAAACACATTGTCATGTATAGTGTACAGTTCCTATAGCGTCTTGTGCTTGGGTGCGAGGAAAACACAGGAGACATAGGTTGAAATGAAATGACTTGTATTACTTCATACAAGAATGCTGAAAAGTTCACACAGTTTGCAGGAACAGCGACAGGAGACACAGCAGGCCAGAGTAACTTCAAGCACTACAATAAATCTCCAAAGCAGGTTCAGGATCTCTTCTCTGTACCGTAATTCCTCTGCAAACATGGATTCACCAAACAGCAGGTTTCCAGAGTCCAAAAGTGTTCCAAGGTTCCTCAGTAGGGAATAGCTGGAGTACAAGTCCAAGGCTTCCAGGAGTCAGGTCACAGACTGACTGAGGCTTGATTCAGGAGCACTGATTGTTCAGCTGAGGCTCCTTAAGAAGCAAGAGGGAAGAATCAGGGCGGGAACATGAAAACTGGAAACTCCATATTAACTGAGGGCAAGAGCTGCAGAAAGACAGAAAGCAAAATGGCCGACGGAAAACTGAGTTTCAAGGAACATGTCAACAGAGACAAAGAACCTTACATTACTCCCCCCTTAGGGACAACCTCCGGATGACCTCAGACCAGGCTTGTCAGGGTACCTCTGATGAAACTGGCGGAGCAGGCGAGGAGCATTTACATTATTGACTGGTTCCCATGAGTTGTCCTCCACTGGGTAGCCCTGCCATTTAATCAAATATTGCAACTGATTTCTGTACAACCTGGAATCTAGAATCCTTTCCACCATAAATTCTTCCTGACCATCGACCAGCACTGGGTCAGGGCAAGGAGAAGAACGTCCAGGAAACGTATTGGGTGTTGCAGCCTTTAGTAGGGATACATGAAAGACAGGGTGGATTCTCATAGTTCTGGGCAGTTGAAGACGACAAGCAACAGCACTTATAATCTTATTGATCTTATAAGGTCCAATGTACTTATGTCCCAATTTAGACGATGGAATCTTTAATTTAAGATTTCTGGTTGACAGCCAGACCAAATCTCCTACCTTGAAAGCTGGTGCAGGTTTACGAAATTTATCTGCTGCTTTCTTGTACCTTTCCTGAGCCAATTCTAGATTTTCCTTTAGATGATCCATATTCTTTTGTAAAGAAGTGATTCTTTCAGCCACTGCCGGCAAGGGCGTATCTATGGGAAATCGAGGAAGAATGTTAGGATGATAACCTAGATTGGAGTAAAAAGGAGACTGCTTAGTGGAGGCGCTCTGAGAGTTGTTATAAGAGAACTCAGCCAGTGGAAGTAGATCCACCCAATCATCCTGTAGGTGGCAGATAAAACAGCGGAGATACTGCTCCAGGGTCTGATTGGTTCGTTCTGTCTGTCCATTAGTCTGGGGATGAAAAGCAGAAGAAAGGTTCACTTTAATGTCCAATGCTGCACAGAAATTTTGCCAAAACCTTGAAGTGAATTGCACCCCTCGATCCGAAATGACCTCATCCGGTACTCCATGTAAGCGAAACACATTCTTAATCATCAAGTCTGATGTCTGTTTTGCAGTGGGTAAGCCGACACAAGGGATAAAATGAGCTGCCTTTGTTAGACGGTCAACCACCACTAGAATGGTGTTCTTCCCTTGAGAGGTTGGTAACTCCACAATGAAGTCCATAGAAATGGATCCCCACGGGCGGGACGGGGTGGGAAGAGGTTGCAACAGACCAGTTGGTGAGGAGCGAGGTGTTTTGCATCTTGCACAGACTTCACATGAAGTGACATAGTTTAAGACATCTTTCCTGTAAGTGGGCCACCAAAAGAAACGAGAAAGAAATTCTTGTGTCTTTAGAATTCCCCTATGCCCGGCTATCTTGGAATCGTGGATGAGTTGCAATACTCTCAATCTGACTGTTTCAGGTATATACAGACGTTGTCCCTGAATCCCCACACACCATTCTTAAAGAGAAGACTTACGTCCCTTGGGGGTTGAGCCAACAAAGAATCCGCATGGTATGCTTCCTTGATGTCCTTAAGTAGGTCTTGATTATGAATCACTCCCAGGAATCTAGAGTCAGGAAGAATAGTCTTAGGAGGAGTAAGTGGACGTGTCTCTGCTGAATGAATCCTAGAGAGTGCATCAGCCTTTCCATTGTGCGATCCTGGTCTATAAGAAATGACAAAATTAAATTGGTTTAGGAAAAGATTCCAGCGAGCCTGGCGAGGAGTCAGGCACTTAGCCGACCTGATAAATTCAAGGTTACGATGGTCTGTCAGGACGACTATTTGCTGTGCAGCTCCCTGAAGAAGGTGTCTCCATTCCTTGAAGGCGGCAATAATGGCCAACAATTCTCTATTGCCCACATCGTAGTTCCTCTCAGCCGAAGACAACTGCTGGGAAAAGAAGGCACAGGGATGCAAGACATTCTTTTCACCTGTTCTCTGAGAGAGTATAGCTCCAACGGCACAGTCTGAAGTATCCACCTCTATTATGAAGGCAAGCTCGGGGTTGGGATGTACTAAGATAGGTGCGGTGGTAAATTTATCCTTTAAACAGGAAAATGCTTCCTGAGCTTGCGGGGTCCAGGAGAACCTAGACTGTTTCCGGGTAAGTTGGGTGTTAGGTGACACTACCTCAGAAAAATTCTTAATGAAACGTCTATAGAAGTTGGCAAACCCGATGAAACGCTGCACCTCCTTCACATTTCTAGGAATTGGCCAATCCTTGATGGCTTGGGTCTTGCTTCCATCCATACTAATCCCTTGCGTAGATAGTACATACCCCAGAAATTGAATTTCGGTCCTATGGAATTCACATTTTTCAAGTTTGATGTAGAGATGGTTTTGTCTTAGGCGTTCTAAGACCATTCTCACATGTCCATGATGTTCCTCTGTGGAGTTAGAAAAAATTAGAATATCATCCAGATAAATCACCACAAATGTATCTAGGAGATCCCTGAAGATATCATTCACCAAGTGTTGGAAAGTGGCTGGGGCGGTACTCAGACCAAAAGGCATAACTAGATATTCAAAGTGTCCATAGCGTGACCTGAAAGAAGTCTTCCATTCATCCCCAGGTCTAATACGGACCAAGTTATAGGCCCCACGGAGATCCAGTTTAGAGAAAATTTTGGCATGCCGCACTCTCTCCAACAATTCAGGGATTAAAGGCAATGGATAACGGTTTCTAATAGTAACCTTATTGAGTTCCCTATAGTCTATGCAGGGTCTCAGAGATCCATCTTTCTTCTTCACAAAGAAGATGGGTGCACCTGCGGGAGATGAAGAGGGGCGTATGAAGCCCTTGGCTAAATTTTCGTCTATATAATCCTTCAAAGATTTTAGCTCGGGCCCCGCTAGGGGGTAGATCTTACCAAAAGGTATCTCGGCTCCAGGCAATAATTCAATTGGACAATCATATGGACGGTGAGGAGGAAGCTGATCAGCGTTCTTCTTGTCACATAAATCCACATAGTCCTGGTATACAGCTGGTAGTTCAGGGACTGACATGGTTCCTTTAGGAACAGAGCAAGCTGAAACTCCTTGACTCATCTGTTTCTCCGGAAAGTGTAATTCCTTGGTCTCCCAGTTAATCGTAGGATTCTGCGCCTGCAGCCATGGTAGCCCTAGAATAATGGGAAAGTGGGGAGAAGAGATAAGCATAAAAGACATTTTCTCATGATGAACTTTACCCATAAGGACCCTCAAAGGCTCTGTTTCTTGATCCACTGGTCCAGAAGTCAGTAGAGAGCCATCCACAGTCTCCATCTGTACTGGAGTAGCCTTCTTCACTGAACGTATCCCCTGTTTCAGAGCAAAGGAGATATCCATAAAATTTCCACTTGCTCCTGAGTCGATCATAGCAGAGCTAGACACCCAGACTGAGTCAACCCAGAGTTTGATGGAAAGGAAGCAATGAGAATTGTTTCTTTTACAACTCAGCTGGGACACCGCTGAGGAAACTTGAAAAATTGCAGCGTTTATACCGTCATCGTCCCCAGAACTAACAGAGTTTAAGTCCGAGAAATCAAGATCTCTTGCAGCAGATCTCTCTGGAGCCTGAGGCTCGGACATGACAGAGCTCCTCTCGCAACACTCACAGTGAATGACTGCTGCAGTAGTCTTACGAGAACGGCTGGGGCAGTTTATAATAAAGTGCCCTGACTTACCACAGTAGAAACATATATTTTCCTTTATACGATGTTCTTTGCGTGCATCACTAACCCGTCTTTGTAAAGAGTCCACCTGCATGGGTTCAGGTTCTGGTTCCCTTGTGATCCTACTCAAAGGTTCCTTAGCTGAGGAGGGAGGTAGTAAAAGGTTAGTGCGATTATTTTCGAACCATCTCTCTTGTCTGCGTTCAGTCAGACGAGCATCAATACGGATACAATAGTTAATAAAGTCACCTAACGCAGTGGGAGGGTCGGCACGAGCAAGTTCATCCTTAATCAGTGGAGACAACCCTTTCGGAAAAATAGATTTTTTAGCGGAAGTGTCCCAAGTGGTATCAAGAGCCCATCTCCTGAAATCCAGGGCATATTCGGCTACTGAACGCTTACCTTGGCGCAAAGTTAACATGGCTGCTTCAGCTGTTGCACCTCGATTGGGGTCATCAAACACCTGCCCCATGGCTGAAATAAAAGCATCAAGGTGATTCAAACAATCATCCTCAGTCTCAATCAGAGGGTTTGCCCACATCAAAGCCTTATTGGTAAGCAACATGATTATAGTAAGCACTTTGGATTGTTCAGTGGGAAATTGTGAAGCATGTGCAGAGAAAAATAAATTGCATTGATTAATAAATCCCCTGAATTTCTCACGTTCACCGCCAAAACGAAAAGGAGGTAATTTGGGGATCCCAGAACTTGGGGTTATGGCAGGAGCCTGGGCTCGTTCCTCTAGAGCCTCAATCCTGGCTCGCAATTCCTGGGTAGTCTGTCCAAACACTTGCAAATTATGATTAGTGAGGTCCTGTAGGCTTGCAAAACGGGTTTTTAAAGTCTGTACATCTGAAAGGATAGTATCAGTCACTCCGCAAAGTTCCTTTATGCGGGCCTCCATCTTCCAGATCTTTTAAGGCAGAAGTGCTGGAAGGAGAAGAGGAAAGGAAAAAAAAAAAAAACATAGTGTTTACCTGTGGTAACACTCCAGAGTAAAATTTTAAGGGAATGCGCTCACCTGGAATGGTTGTGAGAAGTCACAACCACTGTCATCACATAAGGTATTAAACGGACATCTGATATCCACAGTCACAGCAGACATGGCTTTCCCAGACCCAGCAGACACTAAACATTGGCTCCTGAATCTTGTCATGTATAGTGTACAGTTCCTATAGCGTCTTGTGCTTGGGTGCGAGGAAAACACAGGAGACATAGGTTGAAATGAAATGACTTGTATTACTTCATACAAGCATGCTGAAAAGTTCACACAGTTTGCAGGAACAGCGACAGGAGACACAGCAGGCCAGAGTAACTTCAAGCACTACAATAAATCTCCAAAGCAGGTTCAGGATCTCTTCTCTGTACCGTAATTCCTCTGCAAACATGGATTCACCAAACAGCAGGTTTCCAGAGTCCAAAAGTGTTCCAAGGTTCCTCAGTAGGGAATAGCTGGAGTACAAGTCCAAGGCTTCCAGGAGTCAGGTCACAGACTGACTGAGGCTTGATTCAGGAGCACTGATTGTTCAGCTGAGGCTGCTTAAGAAGCAAGAGGAAGAATCAGGGCGGGAACATGAAAACTGGAAACTCCATATTAACTGAGGGCAAGAGCTGCAGAAAGACAGAAAGCAAAATGGCCGACGGAAAACTGAGTTTCAAGGAACATGTCAACAGAGACAAAGAACCTTACACACATTTTGTCCAACATGAAACACTGGCTGTGCACCTTTCTTGACCCACGGTGTGAGGAGAAATTTGCTTCTCTCATGTCAGATTCAGACGTGCTATTTTTAGTGCATGCATGCCAGAGGGCCATAGTGGAAGATTTGTTAAAAAGATTAACTTCAGACAGCGCTTCTGGCAGAGGTACTGGCTCTTTTCACCCACAAGGATTACAGGAGAGAGCCACGCCCACCAGGTGCAACTCAGGGGGGTAGAATGTCCACTGACTGTGCAATTTTAATGAAACTGTCACATCAGCAAGGGCTATCTGTGGGTGTAACTATGACGAGGAGGGAGAAGTTGTCCAAGATGGTGAAGGACTACTTAAGTGACTATACCAGGGTCCTTCCTGATTCTTCAGTGCCATTTAACTATTGGTTGTCCAAGCTGCACACTTGACCTAACATCTCCTTGTATGCCTTGGAGGTGCTGCCAAGCCCTGTCGCAAGTGTATTGTCTGAGCGGGTTTTTAGTTTAGTTGTTGCAATCATAATGGATAGGCGCACATGCATGTCAAGGGAAAATGTAGAAAAGCAGACTCTTCTAAAATTGAACAAGGGCTGGATTTCCTTCAACTTTGTAAGCCCTAGGGATGACAGCAACGTAATCTAAAAGCAGCCCAAGTGATCTAAACCCATTTTTTTTTTCAGGAAATCACATCCTCCTACTCCTGTTTCTGCAACAATTACTTAGTGGTCATCTTTGTATGCCCCACGTGGGTATTTTTTTTACTTTTTGAAAACTTTGCACATTGTGCAATGGTGAAACTTGTACTCCACATCTCTACTTTTTGCAATAACTGCAAAATGTATTGTGAGTAGTGTTGAGCATTCCGGTACCGCAAATATCGGGTATCGGCCGATATTCGCTGTATCGGAATTCCGATACTTAGTTCCGATATTTTTCCTATATCGTATACCAGAATCGGAAGTTCCCATAATTCTTTGAGAGGCACTGTGATTTTAGTCAGCCAATGAGGAATCCTACGAAGTGTGGGCACATCCTGTACTGCTGCGGTCATCTTAACTAATGGCATGGCTGTGATTGGCTGCTGAAATGATGTCAGAATGCACTATAAAAGGCGCCGCCGCCATTTTAGCGTCACTGTGCTGTGAACTCAGTTAGGGACAGAACGCTGCTCTGCTGACTCTGATGGACAGTTAGAGATTGCGATTTTGTGTACTGTGCTTTAGGCAGGCTATTTTACCAACCGCTGTGTAAAGCTTCCTTTTGCCTTGCAGTGTTGTTTTAACAGCTCTGTGCAAGGTGTGTGTGTGAGAGTGCAAGTGACGCTGCAGTTTGCTCTGCATCCAACGCTGTCTGTAGGCATCTGCACGTGTCACTCACAGACTCTTTTTTTTTTCTTTAGTGTAATTCTAGCTGCTCCATTCAATAGAAATTATAGTGTGATGCGCTTCCATCCGTAAACAATACATTGGTTGCAAACACTATAGAAGTACAGAAAGGAGACTTTCACAGATAGTGAACAGTTGTGTTTCAGTGTTCACTGCAGTCTGTGAGGTATTTTTTTTATTTTTTTTTAAATGCAGATCACGCTCCAGTTACTTATTCAACTAATGCTGCGTGTACTCTGCTGAGTGTCTGTCATTGGCTCATCCTTGTCATTTTTCTAAAATTGGTGCTGCTTTATTCTATTTTCAATTTACTAAAATCTATTAGTGTGACGCTCTTCCATCAAAATACAATACATTGCTTGCAAACATAATAGAAGTCCACAAAAAGGCCTTTCACAGCAAGTGAACAGTTGTGCTCAGTGTTCACTCTAGTCTGAGGTTTAAATTTTTGGTAGGAGTGTACATCCCGCTCCACTTACTTCAACTAATGCTGCGTGTACTCTGCTGAGTGTCTGTCATTGGCTCATCCTTGTCATTTTTCTAAAATTGGTGCTGCTTTATTCTATTTTCAATTTACTAAAATCTATTAGTGTGACGCTCTTCCATCAAAATACAATACATTGCTTGCAAACATAATAGAAGTCCACAAAAAGGCCTTTCACAGCAAGTGAACAGTTGTGCTCAGTGTTCACTCTAGTCTGAGGTTTAAATTTTTGGTAGGAGTGTACATCCCGCTCCACTTACTTCAACCACCGCAGCGTGTACTCTGCTGAGTGTCTGTCACTGGCTCATCCTTGTCATTTTTCTAAAATTGGTGCTGCTTTATTCTATTTTCAATTTACTAAAATCTATTAGTGTGACGCTCTTCCATCAAAATACAATACATTGCTTGCAAACATAATAGAAGTCCACAAAAAGGCCTTTCACAGCAAGTGAACAGTTGTGTTCAGTGTTCACTCTAGTCTGAGGTTTAAATTTTTGGTAGGAGTGTACATCCCGCTCCACTTACTTCAACCACCGCTGCGTGTACTCTGCTGAGCGTGTCTCACTGCCTCATCCTTCACATTTTTCTAAAATTGGTGCTGCTTTATTCTATTTTCAATTTACTAAAATCTATTAGTGTGACGCTCTTCCATCAAAATACAATACATTGCTTGCAAACATAATAGAAGTCCACAAAAAGGCCTTTCACAGCAAGTGAACAGTTGTGCTCAGTGTTCACTCTAGTCTGAGGTTTAAATTTTTGGTAGGAGTGTACATCCCGCTCCACTTACTTCAACCACCGCTGCGTGTACTCTGCTGAGTGTCTGTCACTGGCTCATCCTTGTCATTTTTCTAAAATTGGTGCTGCTTTATTCTATTTTCAATTTACTAAAATCTATTAGTGTGACGCTCTTCCATCAAAATACAATACATTGCTTGCAAACATAATAGAAGATCACAAAAAGGCCTTTCACAACAAGTGAACAGTTGTGTTCAGTGTTCACTCTAGTCTGAGGTTTAAATTTTTGGTAGGAGTGTACATCCCGCTCCACTTACTTCAACCACCGCTGCGTGTACTCTGCTGAGTGTCTGTCACTGGCTCATCCTTGTCATTTTTCTAAAATTGGTGCTGCTTTATTCTATTTTCAATTTACTAAAATCTATTAGTGTGACACTCTTCCATCAAAATACAATACATTGCTTGCAAACATAATAGAAGTCCACAAAAAGGCCTTTCACTGCAAGTGAACAGTTGTGTTCAGTGTTCACTCTAGTCTGAGGTTTACATTTTTGGTAGGAGTGTACATCCCGCTCCACTTACTTCAACCACCGCTGCGTGTACTCTGCTGAGCGTGTCTCACTGCCTCATCCTTCACATTTTTCTAAAATTGGTGCTGCTTTATTCTATTTTCAATTTACTAAAATCTATTAGTGTGACGCTCTTCCATCAAAATACAATACATTGCTTGCAAACATAATAGAAGTCCACAAAAAGGCCTTTCACAGCAAGTGAACAGTTGTGTTCAGTGTTCACTCTAGTCTGAGGTTTACATTTTTGGTAGGAGTGTACATCCCGCTCCACTTACTTCAACCACCGCAGCGTGTACTCTGCTGAGTGTCTGTCACTGGCTCATCCTTGTCATTTTTCTAAAATTGGTGCTGCTTTATTCTATTTTCAATTTACTAAAATCTATTAGTGTGACGCTCTTCCATCAAAATACAATACATTGCTTGCAAACATAATAGAAGTCCACAAAAAGGCCTTTCACAGCAAGTGAACAGTTGTGTTCAGTGTTCACTCTAGTCTGAGGTTTAAATTTTGGTAGGAGTGTACATCCCGCTCCACTTACTTCAACCACCGCTGCGTGTACTCTGCTGAGCGTGTCTCACTGCCTCATCCTTCACATTTTTCTAAAATTGGTGCTGCTTTATTCTATTTTCAATTTACTAAAATCTATTAGTGTGACGCTCTTCCATCAAAATACAATACATTGCTTGCAAACATAATAGAAGTCCACAAAAAGGCCTTTCACAGCAAGTGAACAGTTGTGCTCAGTGTTCACTCTAGTCTGAAGTTTAAATTTTTGGTAGGAGTGTACATCCCGCTCCACTTACTTCAACCACCGCTGCGTGTACTCTGCTGAGTGTCTGTCACTGGCTCATCCTTGTCATTTTTCTAAAATTGGTGCTGCTTTATTCTATTTTCAATTTACTAAAATCTATTAGTGTGACGCTCTTCCATCAAAATACAATACATTGCTTGCAAACATAATAGAAGATCACAAAAAGGCCTTTCACAACAAGTGAACAGTTGTGTTCAGTGTTCACTCTAGTCTGAGGTTTAAATTTTTGGTAGGAGTGTACATCCCGCTCCACTTACTTCAACCACCGCTGCGTGTACTCTGCTGAGTGTCTGTCACTGGCTCATCCTTGTCATTTTTCTAAAATTGGTGCTGCTTTATTCTATTTTCAATTTACTAAAATCTATTAGTGTGACGCTCTTCCATCAAAATACAATACATTGCTTGCAAACATAATAGAAGTCCACAAAAAGGCCTTTCACAGCAAGTGAACAGTTGTGTTCAGTGTTCACTCTAGTCTGAGGTTTAAATTTTTGGTAGGAGTGTACATCCCGCTCCACTTACTTCAACCACCGCTGCGTGTACTTTGCTGAGCGTGTCTCACTGCCTCATCCTTCACATTTTTCTCGAATTGGTGCTGCTACATTCTATTTCAAATAATTCAAATCTATTACTGTGACGTGCTTCCATCCGTATACAATACATTGGTTGCAAACACTATAGAAGTACACAAAGGGGCCTTTCACAGCTAGTGAACATGGGTTTTTAATTTTGAACTAAAATATGTATTTTTTCAAATGACACAAATATAAGTAATGTTGAAGAGGAATAGTCCTACATCCATTGTTTGCACAATATTACAGGTGTACATCACGTCCCTTAATCTACAATGTATTATTATATTTACTTGTATGCTTTTATTTAAAAGCCAAGAACACAGAAGGATAACCTTCGCACTGCAGCTGTTGTCAAAGTTCAACCCACATTATGCACTTCCAACATTGCAGCATTTGAGGCATGATGTGAGTTGGATTTGTCAAAGTTATGGAGTGAGAAGGTTCACCATCAGTACCCTATAGCATAAGTATGCTTTTGTGTTAGCATTTGTGTTAGACATGTGGATATCTGTCATAATATGTCACAATTATTTAGTTACAGATTTGTTACCAACAGTAATCATTGAATGGTTTTAAATGTGAAGTTTGACTTGTTTACAGCTTAGAAATAAGGGTGTAGCCTGATATCTATGTGTAGCACTAGCCACTTTAACATGTCATGTTTTTTTCAACATGTGTAGCTAGGTAGCAGTAATTTTTGCCGGACACACAGCAGGGGAACAGCAGGCGTTACTGAACCCACAAACACATCATCGATTGTTTTGATCTGTGCATCCAACACTTCTGAGCCCAGGGTCAAGGAGGGTGTAGGCTGAGGCCTAGTATGAGATGTTTGAACTTTAATTTGAACTTTAATTTGGAGTTAGCAGCATTAATTTTTGTCAGACACACAGCAGGGGAACAGCAGGCGTTACTGAACCCCACTATCACTATAGCTTGTGTATTGGTCTGTGGACACGACACTTCAGAGCAGCAACTGGCAGTGTTGTAGCCCAGGGAGTATAGTTCAGGTGGTAGAAAGATGAACATAACAGGAGACATGGAAAACGTTGCCAACCAGTTAGTTAATCTGAAACCGGACAGGCAAATTCAGACGAGATTCATGCCTAGTTCATTTTCAGAAAAGTAAGCCGTTCTACATTATCGGAGGAGAGTCTGCTAGTACACCACCTGCAGCAGTAAAGACTCGCTCCGATAATACACTGGCAGCAGGGCAAGCCAGCACCTCCAATGCATACTGGCTAAGCTCTGGCCATGTATCCAGCTTAGAGACAACAAACTTGAATGGGGAAGAGCCATCTGGGAGTACACTGAGAGGGCAAGACATGTAGTCTGTCACCATCTTACGGAAATGTTGCCTCCTGCTGACTGGAGCCGTCTCGGATGGTGTAGACATTGGAGGCACTGCCACAAAACTTCGCCACATTTGGAACATACTGTTCTTGCCCTGTGCAGAGGCGCTGCTTGTGCTCCCTCTTGTTGCAGAGCTGTCTCCACTGCCTCGACGCACAGAGCTGCTTTGTAAAGCAGTATCAGCAGCAGTGCTCTCGGCTGGAATGGAGAACATTATGGATTGCACCAGTGTGTCTTGGTACTTCCGCATTTTACGCTCCCGGTTCAACGGTGTGATGAGGCTTTGTAAGTTGTCCCGGTAGCGAGGGTCTAGGAGGGTGTACAGACAATAATCAGACGTGGTGTGAATGTGTTCGATGCGGCGGTCGTTTCTCAGGCACTGCAGCATGAAATCAACCATGTGCTGCAGACTCCCAACTGGCCAAGAAACGTTGTCCCCTACAAGAGGCGTCATCTCTGCCTGCTGTGCATCACCCCACCCTTGGTCTACATACTGACTAGAGCATTGTCTACCTCCCTCTGGAGCGATGTCTTCCTCCTCCATTGACTCCTACTCATCCTCCTCACAAAGTCCTTCAAATACATAAAAATTTACAAAATTTAAAACTCAAAATTTTAAAACATTGTATCATAATTCTGTAACATCACTTTATGGAAACACAATAGCATTACAAAAGGATAGACAAAAACTGTACATTATGTGCTTTGTAAATACATTAAAAGTTTGGAAT
This sequence comes from Oophaga sylvatica, assembly GCA_033576555.1. Classification (NCBI taxonomy): domain Eukaryota; kingdom Metazoa; phylum Chordata; class Amphibia; order Anura; family Dendrobatidae; genus Oophaga; species Oophaga sylvatica. The sequence goes on along the minus strand of JARQOD010000790.1, from coordinate 98,746 downwards.
GGTTATGAAAATATAGACAGCGACTCTGGAGGTTCAATTGTTGATACAGCATGGTACTTTGAAAGTCCTCCAGCCCTTTGTGAGGAACCACGTTGCGCTGACTGTCCAGAAGGTGATGGAATTTGTGACTCCTCATCCTCCACCTCTTCCAAAACCTCATGCCTTAGTACTTGCAGTGTTTTTTGAAGCAGGCAGATAAGGGGGACAGTCAGGCTGACTAGTGCATCATCTGCACTCGCCATCCGCGTTGACTCATCAAACGCACGCAAAACGTGGCAGATGTCCTTCATAGAGTCCTTCGCCACTCATTACACTGGCTGCCCATTCATTATAGGATCCAATTCTAATTACTGGTTCTCACCAACAAAGCTCTCCACAGTGCAGCACCCCCCTACATCTCCTCCCTCATTTATATTTATCGGCCTAACCGACTGCTGCACTCTGCAAACGACCTTCGACTAACCTCTGCAGTAATCCGTACCTCCCACTCCCAACTCCAAGACTTCTCCAGCGCTGCGCCAATCCTCTGGAATGCTGTACCCCAAGAAATTAGGACTATCCGCAATTTGGATGGTTTCAGGCGCTCCCTCAAAACTCATTTGTTCACAGTGGCCTATCACATTCACTAATCAAAGTCATTCTATGTGTAAGTCTGTGTGTGTAGCCCATTCACTATCTCCATGCATCCCTCACTCCCTTAAAATGGCTGGACTATCATTGTAAAAACACCATTGTATATAAACACCTGTACTTTGTATCTCCCCCACCTCATTGTAGATTGTAAGCTTTCACCAGAAAGGGCGGCTGATTTAGCTTTAATTATTGTATTGTTAACGTTGTTACTTATGACTTTTGTTTTGAAACTGTTAAACTGTAAAGCACTGCGGAATATTATGGCGCTATATAAATAAAGAATATTATTATTATTCTTATTATAGAGGCCCACTCAGTAGTGGTGAAGTGTGAACGGCGCTAATTGCGAGTTGATTGCGCCTGATGCAGCTGATACTCCATTACTGTTGGCTGCTGCTCACACAACCGCTCCAACATATGTAACGAGGAATTCCACCTGGTGGGTACGTCACTAGAGTTGAGCGATACTTTCCGATATCCTAAAGTATCGGAATCGGAATGGTATCGCCGATATCACTAAAATATCGGCGATACCCGATACCGATACCGGAAGTCCCATGTAAGTCTATGGGAACAAAATATCGCAACTAAAAAAACCCCATTCTTTCCTTGTAAACACTAAATATACACACATAGAATACATATATATATATATATATATATATATACATGTCATTGTGACATATATATATACATATATGTATAGTTTATACACTTCTACATAGTAAAATATCCTCTGATTCAATTGCCGGGTAAAGTCGGCTTCAGTGAAAAGACAGAAGCACCCGACATGAAATGACACTTGGTGTACATAGGGTTAACCATGTCTTTTCATGTCGTTTGCTATCTGATTTGCACAAACAATTAAATCAGACTATGTGTGCAAAATTTCACACCTGTAGGGGTTAATTAAAGGTGTAAATTCGTTGTAAAAAAAACGGACATTTTTGCTACGAATTTACACCTTTAATTAACCCCTACAGGTGTGAAATTTTGCACACATAGTCTGATTTAATTGTTTGTGCAAATTAGATAGCAAAGGACATGAAAAGACATGGTTAACCCTATGTACACCAAGTGTCATTTCATGTCGGGTCACCCGACATGAAATGACACTTGGTGTACATAGGGTTAACCATGTCTTTTCATGTCCTTTGCTATCTAATTTGCACAAACAATTAAATCAGACTATGTGTGCAAAATTTCACACCTGTAGGGGTTAATTAAAGGTGTAAATTCGTTGTAAAAAAAACGGACTTTTTTGCTACGAATTTACACCTTTAATTAACCCCTACAGGTGTGAAATTTTGCACACATAGTCTGATTTAATTGTTTGTGCAAATTAGATAGCAAAGGACATGAAAAGACATGGTTAACCCTATGTACACCAAGTGTCATTTCATGTCGGGTTCTGCATTTTCACAAAAGCCGGCAATTGAATTAGCGGCTATTATACTATGTAGAAGTGTATGAACTACAAATATATATATATATATATGTGTCACAAATTCAATGACATGTGTATATATATATATGAGGTGTAAAATTGCTGAAAAACAATGCGTGGGCTCCCGCCCTATTTTCGCAACCAGACAGACAAAGCCAGTGAGTGGGGGCAGATAATAATAGCCCAGAGAGGGACCATTATTTTTGCCCCCCCCCGGCTACTAACATCTGCCCCCAGACACCCCAGGAAAGACAAATCTATAATTAGATTCGCCCTTTCTGGCACTTTGCCCGTCTATTCCCATTGCCCTGTAGCGGTGGCGAATGGGTTAATATGGGGTTAAAGCCACCTTGCTATTGAAAGGTGACCTTAAGCCAGGTTAATAATTGAGAGCTGTCAATTAGACAACTATCAATTATTAATCCTATTGCATGAAATAAAAATAAACCACACACACTTTAATTAAAAATCATTTTAATGAAATAAAGACACATGTTTTTGACCATCTTTTATTTTACTGCAAAAACCATTTCCTGTAATAAAAATAAAATAAAAAAGCAAAATTATTTTTACCTATCCCATGCACAGTCAGGTCCCACGGTGTAATCCTTCAGAAAGGGTTAATGTTTACTGCAGGGACCGCAGCTAATGCTGCAGCCTCACAGTAAACCCCAAATGAATGAGTTCCTCTCCTGCCTGACAGGAGAGTAAAGGCTGGGTGTCACATAACGATACACCAGCGATCCCGACAACGATATGCACTTGTCAGGATCGCTGGTGTATCGCTACATGATCGCTGCTGAGCTGCCAAACAGGCAGCTCAGGCAGCGATCTGGGACAGCGACACTGCGGGTAACATCGCTTAAGGGCCCGTCTCACATAGCGATATCGCTACCGAGATCGCTGCTGAGTCACTAGTTTTGTGACGCAGCAGCGAGCTCACCAGCGATATCGCTGTGTGTGACATTCAGCGACGATCAGCCCCCCTGCCGGGTATCGCTGATCGTCGCAGAAATGTCAGGACCTTTTTTTGATCACTGGTTTCCCTCTGACAGGCACGCATCGCTGCGTGTGACAGGCGGGAGACCAGCGATCCGCTGGTAACCAAGGTACACAGCGGGTTTCCAGGCACCGCGCAGCGCTTGGAAACCCGCTGTGTACCTTGGATACCAGCTCCCTGCATCAGGGCGCTGGTATCCAAGGTACACAGCGGGTTTCTAGGCACAGCCCCGCGCCTGGAAACCCGCTGTGTACCTTGGTTACCAGCGGATCGCTGGTCTCCCGCCTGTCACACGCAGCGATGTGTGCCTGTCAGCGGGAAACCAGCGATCAAAAAAAGATCCTGACATTTCAGCGACGATCAGCGATACCCGGCAGGGGGGCTGATCGTCGCTGAATGTCACACACAGCGATATCGCTGGTGAGCTCGCTGCTGCGTCACAAAACTAGTGACTCAGCAGCGATCTCGGTAGCGATATCGCTATGTAAGACGGGCCCTTAAGTGGAAAGCTTAATTGATTGCTTTCCACTTTCACTTCAGGTCAGCCAGGGACACAATCAGTGACGTCAGAGGGAACTGATTAACAAATATAGGGGTTCCCTTCGAAAAAAAAATGGCGTGGGGTCCCCCCTATTTTTGTTAACCAGCCAGATGAAGCAGACCGCTGAGGCCTGGATTTTCAGGCTGTTAAGGAGCCAAGATCCATGGACCTTGCCAGCCTGATAATACTAGGCCACAGCAGTCTGCATATCTTGGCTGATTAACAAAAATAGGGGATCCCCTCGAAAAAAATTGGCGTGGGGTCCCCCCTATTTTTGTTAACCAGCCAGATGAAGCAGACCGCTGAGGCCTGGATTTTCAGGCTGTTAAGGAGCCAAGATCCATGGACCTTGCCAGCCTGATAATACCAGGCCACAGCAGTCTGCATATCTTGGCTGATTAACAAAAATAGGGGATCCCCTCGAAAAAAATTGGCGTGGGGTCCCCCCTATTTTTGTTAACCAGCCAGATGAAGCAGACCGCTGAGGCCTGGTTTTTCAGGCTGGTAAGGATCCAATATCCATGGACCTTGCCAGCCTGATAATACCAGGCCACAGCAGTCTGCTTAGCTTGGCTGGTTAACAAAAATAGGGGATCCCCTCGAAAAAAAAACGGCGTGGGGATCCCCCCTATTTTTGTTAACCAGCCAAGTAAAATGCAGACTGCTGCGGCCTGGTATTAAAAGACTGTCAAGGCCCATGGATTTTGGCCCTCAACAGCCTGATAATACCAGGCTACAGCAGCCCCACATTTGGCGCATCAAAAGATGTGCCAATTGTGGCACTTTACCCGGCTCTTCCCACTTGCCCTGTAGCGGTGGCAAGCGGGGTAATAAGGGGTTAATGTCACCGTTGATTGCACGGTGACAATAAGCCCGGTTAATAATGGAGAGGTGTCAATAAGACACCGATCCATTATTAATCCCAAAGTTATTAAATGTATAAAAAAAAGACAAAGCAAGAAAAAAGTATTTTAATGAAATAAAAGAGACAACACAGTTTTCATTAATTTTATTACTCTCTCATTCCTGCGACGCCATCGATCTCCTGTAAAAAAAGAAAAAAAACAAACCAACAGTATACCACCTGTCCGACGCAGTCCATAACGACAGTCCCACGACGATCCAACTCTGCTACATCGCAATGACAGGCAGAGCCTGTCATCGCGACGCAGCACAGCTGATTACCTGCTTCCCCGGCGGTGACGTCATCGGACTGACTGCTTTACGGCCGGGATTACCCAGCAGTCACTGCAGTTATCGCGAGAAACTGCATGTGACCGCCGGGGAAAGAAGATTGCGGCCATGAAGCAGTCCAGGACGTGACCGCCGGAGATCTTCTGCCAGGTAAGTGCCGCTGACTCCTGACAGACCCGACCGACGGACACTGACAGTGACAGTGACAATCCCGATTCCGGTATCCGATAAGACGAAAATATCGGAACTCGGAATCGGAATTCCGATACAGCCAATATCGGCCGATACCCGATATTTGCAGTATCGGAATGCTCAACCCTATACGTCACATATGATGCGATGTTCATCAAGGCGAAATCTGCATTGCAGAGCTGCAATCAGCGATCTGGCCATGCTGGAACGTCGCAAGTGAGCGCACTCTAGGCGGACCTTGTGCAGCAGTGCATCAAGATCCGGATAGTCCCTCAAAAAACTCTGCACGACCAAGTTGAGCACATATGACAGACATGCTATGTGAGTGAGGTTGCCAAGGCCCAGAGCTGCCACCAGATTTCGGCCATTGTCACACACTACCAAGCCTGCCTGTAGATTCGCTTCCAAAAACCACACGTCGCTCTCCTGCTTTATGGCATTACAGAGCTCCTGCGCTGTGTGGCTAAGATTCCCCATGGAAATTAATTTCAGGACGGCCTGTTGACATTTGGACACGGCTGTGCTCATATCGGTCGCAACAGGTAAACGTTCACGGGTCCATGTGGAGGTAGACCGTGACGGCTCCTGCAGCGATGATTCTGAGGAACTGGAGTAGGAGGAGGAGTCAATGTGTACAGACTTGATTACTGCAATCCTTGAAGTTGGCAGAACACGTACAGCGCCACTCGCAAGATCAGTACCCGGCTACACAACATTGACCCAATGGGCAGTGAGGGAAAGGTATTGTCCCTGGCCATGGGTGTTAGAAGCCTCTTGTTAGGTTTTGTTTCAGTTTGCTGGTCACATGAACTTTTTTCCCTATTTAGTCTGGCTCTGCCCTTCTGGCTTTGCTTGACTTCATTGTATTATCTACTGTTAAGCTAGCTGGGTGCTTAGGTGCCTTAATCAGTCAGTTTTGCTTGATGTTAGGATCGCAAAGTATTTTTTTTTCGGTTTAATAATCCATGCTACAATTAATGTTAGGAGGTGTCCACCTTTTCTCCCAGTCCCTAGATCTTGTAGGGATTCCTCCCTCGCAACTATAGGTCTTCGTTCACACTAGATGAGGACTTTAGCGGGTCTGGTCGCAGGATCAGGTTCCCCGTTACATCGTAGGGATTCAGCTTAGTTGTATTGTAGGGACAGAATTCCCTTCTTTCCTTACTGGTTGTAGCAGATCATAACAATGGGTACTGGTCCACGCATCGGTGGTCAGGTGGACCTTGCTACTGAGGGCGTTTAGTAGCGCATGTTTAATTTTTCCCTCAACATGCTTTTGAAGACCAGGGACGGCTTGCCTGCTGAAATGAAATCGGCTTGGCACATTGTATTGTGGGACTGACAATGATATTCAGTTACGGAAACTGTCTGTCTCCACCAGCCTGAATGACAGCATTTCAAGGGACAGGAGTTTTGCAATGCCAGCATTCAGAGCCTGTGCTCGTGCATTGTTTGCGGAGTATGGCCGTCTTGTATCCCATGCCTGTGCTACCGATGGCTGTTTTGTGGCCTGGGAGTGTGAGGATGACAGGGAACTTGCTGCTGTGTGTGGAATAACACTTTGTCTCTGGACAACAGTGGCCGAGGTTCTTCCATGGCGATCCTGTGAGGAAGCAGAACCAGCTGTGTGTGAGCTCGATGAAGAGGCTTCAACACAACCTGAAGATGTAGGTGCTGCTGTAGGTTGGCCTACATCTCCAGTGTGTCTTCGTAACTCAACTACGTGCTTTGTCCGCACATGTTTCCACATATTTGTGGTATTGAGGTGACTGACACTTTTAGCTATTTTTAATTTTTGATTACACAGCTTGCATTTGACATAGCAAATATCATGTGCAAGTGTGTGAAAAAAGGACCACGCAGTGCAAGTCCTGGGAGCGCACGTTTTGACTTTTGGAAGACAACTGCTCCGAACAGGTACCAAACTGGAGGCTACAGGCAACCGAGTCTGCAGCCTAACTCTCCCTCCTGTTTGTACCGTTGGGGCAATGTCTTCCTCTATCTTCCTTCTATCACTAACCACTTCTCTAGGCCTCTCCCAGCTTTCAACCAAAGTACTGGTTCTCAGCCACAAAGCTATCCACAGTGCAGCACCCCTCCTACATCTCCTCCCTCATTTCTATCTATCGGCCTAACCGACTGCTGCGCTCTGCAAACGACTTTCGACTAACCTCTGCACTAATATGTACCTGCCACTCCCGACTCCAAGACTTCTCCCGCGCTACGCCAATCCTCTGGAATGCTGTACCCCAAGAAATTAGTACTATCCACAATTTGCATGGTTTCAGGCGCTCCCTCAAAACACATTTGTTCAGAGCGGCCTATCACATTCACTAATCAAAGTCATTCTATGTATTCTGTGTAAGTGTGTATGTGTGTGTGTGTCTCTAGCCCATTCACTATCTCCATCCCTCAGTCCCTTAAGATGGCTGGACCATCATTGTAAATGCACCATTGTATATAAACACCTATACTTTGTATCTCCCCCACCTCATTGTACATTGTAAGCTGTCACGAGCAGGGGCGACTTATTTAGCTTAAATTATTGTATTGTTAACGTTGTTACTTATGACTTGCGTTCTTAAACTGCAAAACTGTAAAGCGATGCGTAATATGATGGCGCTATATAAATTAATATAATTATTATTAGGATTCCTCTGAGCTGCTCCCATTACCCTTCCTGTTCCTCACGCCATGTTGGGTCTTGGACCTCATCATCTCCACTACCCTCTGCCAACACCTGCTGCTGTTGGGTGGTCCGGCCAGCACCATGCTCAACAGAAACTGGCACCTGAGTCTCATCATCATCAGATGCGTTCTGCGGTGTGCTGACCATCATCACTGTCTCACCCGCCTCTTCAGATTCAGAGAGACACAGCTGTTGCGCATCACTGCATACTCCCTCTTCTTCACATTACAGAATGCTGCTTGGCTGGGCCCCTGTTTGCAAGCCAATAGATTCTGAGAACAGAAGCAGACACTCAGCTGGCTCCTGTACAGAACTCTCTGACTGCCTGGGCAATTTGCCAGGCGGTGAAGAGACAGATGGTTGCTCAACAGTGCTGTGGTCCTGAGAGTAGGTGGAAGCAATTGAAGTCGATGCATTGGCTGACATCCAACCAACAACGGCTTCAATTTGTTCTTCCCGCAGCAGGGGGGTACTCCGAGCTCCTACAAAAGTGCGCATAAAGGAACGCTCACGGGGAAAACTGGTGGATGCTGTGTCACTGGGGGCCACAGCAGTCACAGAATCCCCACGTCCTCTCCCTGAAGAAACTCCACGGCCACGACCACGTGCCTTACTCCCTGCCTTCTTCATCTTGGTAGATTGATAAAGAAAGTCTGAAAAGTTATAAGGCCTAAGTGTGGTTATTCCGCAGAGACTGCAGTGAACACTGCACACAACTGTTCAGTAGGTGTGAAAGGCCCCTTTGTGTCCTTCTATAGTGTTTGCAACAAATGTATTGTATACGGATGGAAGCGCGTCATACTAATAGATTTTATTTATTTGTAATAGAATGGATCAGCAACAATTAGAGAAAAATTTCAAGGATGTGCCAGTGACACACGCTCAGCAGACTACAACCAGCAGTGGTTGAAGAACTAACTGGAGCGTGATCTGCACTCCAAAAAGGAAAACCTCAGACTACAGTGAACACTGCACACAACTATTCACTACCCAACGCGTCTCAGCAGGAAGGCAGTCTGTGCGTCAAAACAAAGGCGCAAGCATACATCCACGTACCCTGTTTATAAAGCTATATAAAAAAAAATATGTAGTAGTGACGCACACTTTATTGAGGTACAGTATTACATCGCCATTCACCATCTGTGGCTATGCAGTCTCATCTATATATACCTTATCTATCCGTTGTCATGCTTGCAAGTCGACAGTCAGGCATAAATAGCAATTTTCACTATGCACTATGCACTTTTTAAAGGTTATGTTTGTTAATAAAAATGATTATTGCCACATATTATGAGTATTACATGATGGAAATTGTCTTATTTTGTATAAACTGTTTAGTGACATTATTCAGCAAATGTAACATTTTAGTAATGTCACAGATAACTTGCAATGCTGATGATTAGGGTTGAGCATTCCGATACTGCAAATATCGGGTATCGGCCGATATTGGCTGTATCAGAATTCCGATTCCGAGTTCCGATATTTTCGTCTTATCGGATACCGGAATCGGGATTGTCACTGTCACTGTCAGTGTCCGTCGGTCGGGTCTGTCAGGAGTCAGCGGCACTTACCTGGCAGAAGATCTCCGGCGGTCACGGCCTGGATTGCTTCATGGCCGCCATCTTCTTTCCCCGGCGGTCACATGCAGTTTCTCGCGATAACTGCAGTGACTGCTGGGTAATCCCGGCCGTAAAGCAGTCAGTCCGATGACGTCACCGCCGGGGAAGCAGGTAATCAGCTGTGCTGCGTTGCGATGACAGGCTCTGCCTGTCATTGCGATGTAGCAGAGTTGGATCGTCGTGGGACAATCGTTACTATGGACTGCGTCGGACAGGTGGTATACTGTTGGTTTGTTTTTTTTCTTTTTTTACAGGAGATCGATGGCGTCGCAGGAATGAGAGTACAATAAAATAAATGAAAACTGTGTTGTCTCTTTTATTTCATTAAAATACTTTTTTCTTGCTTTGTCTTTTTTTTAAACATTTAATAACTTTGGGATTAATAATGGATCGGTGTCTTATTGACGCCTCTCCATTATTAACCGGGCTTATTGTCACCGTGCAATCAACGGTGACATTAACCCCTTATTACCCCGCTTGCCACCGCTACAGGGCAAGTGGGAAGAGCCGGGTAAAGTGCCACAATTGGCACATCTTTTGATGCGCCAAATGTGGGGCTGCTGTAGCCTGGTATTATCAGGCTGTTGAAGGCCAAAATCCATGGGCCTTGACAGTCTTTTAATACCAGGCCGCAGCAGTCTGCATTTTACTTGGCTGGTTAACAAAAATAGGGGGGATCCCCATGCCGTTTTTTTTTCGAGGGGATCCCCTATTTTTGTTAACCAGCCAAGCTAAGCAGACTGCTGTGGCCTGGTATTATCAGGCTTGCAAGGTCCATGGATATTGGATCCTTACCAGCCTGAAAAACCAGGCCTCAGCGGTCTGCTTCATCTGGCTGGTTAACAAAAATAGGGGGGACCCCACGCCAATTTTTTTCGAGGGGATCCCCTATTTTTGTTAATCAGCCAAGATATGCAGACTGCTGTGGCCTGGTATTATCAGGCTGGCAAGGTCCATGGATCTTGGCTCCTTAACAGCCTGAAAATCCAGGCCTCAGCGGTCTGCTTCATTTGGCTGGTTAACAAAAATAGGGGGGACCCCACGCCAATTTTTTTGAGGGAATCCCCTATTTTTGTTAATCAGCCAAGATATGCAGACTGCTGTGGCCTGGTATTATCAGGCTGGCAAGGTCCATGGATCTTGGCTCCTTAACAGCCTGAAAATCCAGGCCTCAGCGGTCTGCTTCATCTGGCTGGTTAACAAAAATAGGGGGACCCCACGCCATTTTTTTTTCGAAGGGAACCCCTATTTTTGTTAATCAGTTCCCTCTGACGTCACTGATGGTGTCCCTGGCTGACCTGAAGTGAAAGTGGAAAGCAATCAATTAAACTTTCCACTTAAGGGCCCGTCTCACATAGCGATATCGCTACCGAGATCGCTGCTGAGTCACTAGTTTTGTGACGCAGCAGCGAGCTCACCAGCGATATCGCTGTGTGTGACATTCAGCGACGATCAGCCCCCCTGCCGGGTATCGCTGATCGTCGCTGAAATGTCAGGACCTTTTTTTGATCGCTGGTTTCCCGCTGACAGGCACACATCGCTGCGTGTGACAGGCGGGAGACCAGCGATCCGCTGGTAACCAAGGTACACAGCGGGTTTCCAGGCGCGGGGCTGTGCCTAGAAACCCGCTGTGTACCTTGGATACCAGCGCCCTGATGCAGGGAGCTGGTATCCAAGGTACACAGCGGGTTTCCAAGCGCTGCGCGGTGCCTGGAAACCCGCTGTGTACCTTGGTTACCAGCGGATCGCTGGTCTCCCGCCTGTCACATGCAGCGATGCGTGCCTGTCAGAGGGAAACCAGCGATCAAAAAAAGGTCCTGACATTTCTGCGACGATCAGCGATACCCGGCAGGGGGGCTGATCGTCGCTGAATGTCACACACAGCGATATCGCTGGTGAGCTCGCTGCTGCGTCACAAAACTAGTGACTCAGCAGCGATCTCGGTAGCGATATCGCTATGTGAGACGGGCCCTTAAGCGATGTTACCCGCAGTGTCGCTGTCCCAGATCGCTGCCTGAGCTGCCTGTTTGGCAGCTCAGCAGCGATCATGTAGCGATACACCAGCGATCCTGACAAGTGCATATCGTTGTCGGGATCGCTGGTGTATCGTTATGTGACACCCAGCCTTTACTCTCCTGTCAGGCAGGAGAGGAACTCATTCATTTGGGGTTTACTGTGAGGCTGCAGCATTAGCTGCGGTCCCTGCAGTAAACATTAACCCTTTCTGAAGGATTACACCGTGGGACCTGACTGTGCATGGGATAGGTAAGAATAATTTTGCTTTTTTATTTTATTTTTATTACAGGAAATGGTTTTTGCAGTAAAATAAAAGATGGTCAAAAACATGTGTCTTTATTTCATTAAAATGATTTTTAATTAAAGTGTGTGTGTTTTATTTTTATTTCATGCAATAGGATTAATAATTGATAGTTGTCTAATTGACAGCTCTCAATTATTAACCTGGCTTAAGGTCACCTTTCAATAGCAAGGTGGCTTTAACCCCATATTAACCCATTCTCCACCGCTACAGGGCAATGGGAATAGACGGGCAAAGTGCCAGAAAGGGCGAATCTAATTATAGATTTGTCTTTCCTGGGGTGTCTGGGGGCAGATGTTAGTAGCCGGGGGGGCAAAAATAATGGTCCCTCTCTGGGCTATTATTATCTGCCCCCACTCACTGGCTTTGTCTGTCTGGTTGCGAAAATAGGGCGGGAGCCCACGCATTTTTTTTCAGCAATTTTACACCTCATATATATATATACATGTCATTGAATTTGTGACACATATATATATATATATATTTATATTTGTAGTTCATACACTTCTACATAGTATAATAGCCGCTAATTCAATTGCCGGCTTTTGTGAAAATGCAGAACCCGACATGAAATGACACTTGGTGTACATAGGGTTAACCATGTATTTTCATGTCCTTTGCTATCTAATTTGCACAAACAATTAAATCAGACTATGTGTGCAAAATTTCACACCTGTAGGGGTTAATTAAAGGTGTAAATTCGTAGCAAAAAAGTCCGTTTTTTTTACAACGAATTTACACCTTTAATTAACCCCTACAGGTGTGAAATTTTGCACACATAGTCTGATTTAATTGTTTGTGCAAATCAGATAGCAAACGACATGAAAAGACATGGTTAACCCTATGTACACCAAGTGTCATTTCATGTCGGGTGCTTCTGTCTTTTCACTGAAGCCGGCTTTACCCGGCAATTGAATCAAAGGATATTTTACTATGTAGAAGTGTATAAACTATACATATATGTATATATATATGTCACAATGACATGTATATATATATATATATATGTATTCTATGTGTGTATATTTAGTGTTTACAAGGAAAGAATGGGTTTTTTTTTAGTTGCGATATTTTGTTCCCATAGACTTACATGGGACTTCCGGTATCGGTATCGGGTATCGCCGATATTTTAGTGATATCGGCGATACCATTCCGATTCCGATACTTTAGGATATCGGAAAGTATCGCTCAACTCTACTGATGATGTTTTGAAGTCAGACATTCATTGTCTATACAATAAAAATGGTGTTCATACTGTTACTTATCCATCATTAATGGATTCAGATATGTACTTGTATGCTTTTATGTACAACCGTATAGCAGATTCCTTAACTAATTTATTTTGTGGTTTGCATTGCTGTTCAACATGTTATTGTATGTGTTTATGTTTGTCAATTCTTTATTTATCTAGATATTAGTTTAAATGAAATCATCATCTTATGGTAGTAAAGGTTATCTTTCTCTTGTTTGAAGTATAGACATTTAATATTGACAGGTAACAAGGAAATTACTTGATCTAGTATTTAAACATCCTCCTTGACCCTGGGCTCCAACACCGCCAGTTGTTGCTCGGAAGTGCTGTTAGCACAGTCAACACTTGCTCCTGTGTTACTGGGGTTCAGTAATGTCAGCTGGTCCTCGGTTGTGCCATTGGCTCTTTTCCTTCTACTGCCCCTAAGGGTTCCAGCACAGTCAGCTGGTCCTCGTTACTTGCATTGGCTCTTGTACCTTCTGCTACTCGTCCGGGTTCCAGTACCGTCAACTGGTTCTCCGCAGTGCCTTTGGCCTAGGTGCCTCCATCTCGGTATCCAAGTTCCAGCAACGTCTGCTGGTCCTTGGTAGTGCTTTGGAGCACAGGTACCTCCTGCTTAGTAACCGTGTCCCAGTAACGTCAGCTGGTCCTCGGTTGTGCCATTGGCTCTTTTCCTTCTGCTGCCCCTCCGGGTTCCAGCACAGTCAGCTGGTCCTCGTTACTTGCATTGGCTCTTGTACCTTCTGCTACATTTACAAATTGAAGATTTTTTAAATGTTTTTTTGGGTAATCACTCTGGATCTCCAACAATGAAGACGACGACCCTGATGACCACCCCGAAGAAGATGACGACCACAAGGACGACGAGCATCAAGCCAACCAGCCTAAACACCATCACAAAGAAGAAATAAAAGATTACCCAAAAGGACTAAGAAGGTTAAGACAAACTACAAGATACAGAACAAGAGACTTAAGAACAATAAGCAGAAGATCAAAAAGCAGAAGAACATGAAGTATAAGACCAAAATGAAGAGCAAAATATATGCTCTAAATTATAAGCAGAAGAAGACTAAGCAGTGTATGGGGGTGAGTCCGTTCCTCCTCGTGGTGCCCCTGGAAAATGCCTGCTGCTGCAGGCTAAACTGAACACGGACAAATACTGTTGTAATTTAAATCTTTTGTGACAGCAAGAACGGAAGGATGAAAAATTCATACTTTTACAGATTACAAGTACAGGAATCTCTGTCACAAATAAGAATATGATGATGAAGATGAAGTAGAATATGAAGAAGAATAATAGTTTAATAAGAACAATATGAGTAATGTTAACAAAAAGATGAATAGCAAGAAGTTTAAGAAGAAGATAAAGAAGGTGAAGATGAAGAATAATTTGATGAAAAAGATGATGCTGCTGAAGATTATGAAGGAGAAAGTGTGTCAAAAGTTAAAAAGGTGAAGAGCATGGAAGTTGTGAAATATACATATTTGCCAAAATAGAAAAAACATTAACAACATTGTCAATTTCTTCGTCAATCCGAACATCTTTAAAAAAAAAATTATTTATGCTATTCCATTTGATTTGGTTAAACAACTATGCCTTTAATGTCTCCTCAACCTTCCCCAATACATTCTACATTACTCTTTGTTGTTTTCCTTCATGTACAATTAACCAACAAGGCAAGAATGGTTTTTTTTTAATTCCGATATTTTGTTCCCATAGACTTACATTGGATTTCCGGTATCGGTATCGGGTATCGCCGATATTTTTTGGGTATCGGCGATACCATTCCGATTCCGATACTTTTGGATATCGGAAAGTATCGCTCAACTCTAATTGTGAGGTACTCATCATGGCCTCTTTCAGCTGGTCTGATAGAGACCCTTTGGGTAATTTTTTGAAAACTTAGCACACTGTGCAATGGTGAAACTTGTACTCCCCATCTCTACATCTGTTAATAACTGCAAAATGTTTCAGCTAGTCTGATAGAGACCCCTTGTGTAATTTTTAGCCTGATGTTGAGTTTTGGGTCTGCACTTGGACATTTTGGTACATCAATGCATTAATATGATCCACACACTTCTTCAGGTTTCAGCCTTATACACAATAATATTATGAGTAATGAGTAGAGTTGAGCGAAACAGGTCGGTCAATTTAAATAAAGACCGACTTTGGCGAAATCCGACCATAGCATGAGGTCAGCCACGAATTCAGCGACCCGAGTGCCAAAGTCGGTTTTCCCATAATGCTTGAAGGGCCTTTTCTCAGCCAATGAGCAAGGATGCAGACTATGGGCAACGCAATGACATGGGCAGCAGCCAGCACCATCTTAGAGAAGGGCATTGCAGTGATTGGCTTGCTTTGTGTGGCGTCACAGTGCCTATAAAAGCCCTCACTGCCGACCGCCATTTTACTTCTGCCGATCTTAGTGTAGGGAGAGGCTGCTGACTCTGGTTCTCAGTAGGGAGAGCGTTAGGCAGGAAAACCACAATAATTCTGTGTTTGTGCTGATAGCGATTAGCTGTACACTTAGTGTGCAGTGACAGGGGAGGAATTTCTTGTGTGCAGCAGCGTTGGTTCTTAGGCTGGCTGCCAGTGAGAGGGGAGGAATTGCTTGAGCGGAGCAGCAGAGCTGATTATTAGGCTGTCTGCCAGTGAGAGGGGAGGAATTGCTTGTGTGGAGCAGCAAAGCTGATTATTAGGCTGCCTGCCAGTGACAGAGGAGGAATTTCTAGTGTGCATCAGCAGAGCTGATTATTAGGCTGCCTGCTATCTGCATTGCTGTGTGTACCCAGCTGTGCAGACTATTTTTTAACACAGCACCTGCACAGCACTAATACTTTAATTTTTTTCTGCACCGTTACCGAGCGTTCATTTTTTCCCACACCGTATAGAGCTGTACGCTCCCCACACTACCGTTTACCGGCTGGCATCACGGACAAATACATGCTGACTATCTGTGTGTGACTCCGGAAATATATACGGAGATTTCAATTTTCCCAAAAACCACATACAGCTGGTGTCTTCTGAAACAGTACCGTTTTTCTCCTTTCTGCATTACGGTCAAATCCATATTGGGAGAGCGTGTGTGTGTTACTCCTGAAATATATACAGAGATTCAAAATCAACACAACACTGTATACAGCTATACGCTAATGATACAGTACACTTTTTCTGCTTCTCATATTCTGGTGTAATCCATACTGAGCCTGTGCACGTGTGTGTTACTTCTCAAATATATAGGGAGATTTAAAATTACCCCAACACTGTATACAGCTGTACGCTACTGATACAGTACACTTTTTCTGCTTTTCATATTCTGGTGTAATCCATACTGACCCTGTGAGCTTGTGTGTTACTCCTCAAATATATACGGAGATTAAAAAATTACCCCAACACTGTATACAGCTGTACGTTACAGATACAGTACACTTTTTGTGCTTTTCATATTGTGGTGTAATCCAAACTGAGCCTGTGAGCGTGTGCGTTACTCCTCAAATATATACGGAGATTTAAAATTACCCCAGCACTGTATACAGCTGTACACTACTGATACAGTACACTTTTTCTGCTTTTCATATTCTGGTCTACTTCATACTGAGCCTGTGAGCATGTGTGTTACTACTGAAATATATAAGGAGATTTAAAATTACCCAGCACTGTGAACAGCTGTCCACTACTGATACAGTACACTTTTTATGCTTTTCATATTCTGGTCTACTCCATACTGAGCTGTTAGCGTCTGTCTGTTACTGCGGAAATATATACCGAGATTTAAAATTACCCCAACACTGTATACAGCTGTAAGTTATTGATATAGTAAACTATTTCTGTTTGTTTTATTGTGGTATAATCCATACTGAGCATGTGAGCAAGTGTGTTACTCCTGAAATATATACAGAGATTTAAAATTTCCCCAGCACTGTATACAGCTGTACTCTACTGATACAGTACACTGTTTCTGCATTTTTTATTGTGGTGTAATCCATACTGAGCCTGTGAGCATGTGTGTTATTCCTGAAATATATATGGAGATTTAAAATTACCCCAACACTGCATACAGTTGTACGTTACTGATACAGTACACTTTTTCTGCTTTTCATATTGTAGTGTAATCCATACTGAGCCTCTGAGCGGTGTGTTTACTCCTGAAATATATACAGAGATTTAAAATTACCGCAGCAGTGTATACAGCTGTACGCTACTGATACAGTACACTTTTTCTGCTTTTCATATTGTGGTGTAATACATACTTAGCCTGTGAGAGTGTGTGTTACTCCTGAAATATAAACAAAGATTTAAAATTACCCCAACACTGTATACAGCTGTACGCTACTGATACAGTACATTTTTTATGCTTTTCATATTCTGGTCTACTCCATACTGAGCTTGTGAGTGTCAGTCTATTACTCCTGAAATTTATACGGAAATTTAAAACTACCCCAACACTGTATACAGCTGTACGTTACTGATACAGTACACTTTTTCTGCTTTTCATATTGTGGTGTAATCCAAACTGAGCCTGTGAGCGTGTGCGTTGCTCCTAAAATATATACAGAGATTTATAATTATTGACCCAGGGTATACAGCTGTACACTACTGATACATTAATACAAGAAATAAAGGAGCATAAACTTTGTCTCAAAACATTATCAAAATTCTTTATTACAACATTATAAAATGTCAACAATAAAGGCCCAAATTAACATTTGCCCCATTTTTGTAATGACTTTGTGGTCCCCCGCTGTGATTCTTCTACCCCTCTCTCTTTTTGAAAGCGGGATTGTCCAGTCCACTGTTTTCTCGTCCAGCCTAGTGCTCGTCCTATAGTGAATATAATAATGAATCTTTCCACCATGTTTTTAAATTTATCATTTTTAATTATGTCATTTTCTCAGTTTCTTATTTTTAGTATTTAATGTCGTTGTTATATGGATAAAGTTTTGCCTTGGCATGTCATCCTCCTTCATTCGATTGAATTTGAAGACTTTTCTAAGCATGCTGTGTTCCAAGAAAAAGTCTTATGGATCCATTTTCGGTCGACACTTTGGATGAAAGATCGTCTTATATATATATATATACTTTTATAACTATACATGTATTATTTTGTCACTTATATGTGTAGTATATGCACTGTCTATTATGGTTGTATTGATCTCTTCTTATATCACCTATAATTATTATTTGTTCTGAGATCATTTGTCCACTATTTTTGTATTATATGATAATCATTCGTCTTATTTGTGCACTTTATCTTTGTTATGCACGATATTGTTATGTTATTTGCATTTTTCACTTTTTATCTTTGTTGCGATCTTCCTAAAAATGTCCACCTTCATGGTCTCCATGATGATGGCTGCGGCGGTGCGTGCATGCGCCCTGCTCCACGCTGAATCCTCCCTCTCCACGGCCGTCTGGGTTACCTCGCGCGCATACTGATGACGTCATGAGGCGATTTTTGCCTACATGCGAGCGATGTATTGACTGCCAGGGGAAGGGGAGGTACTATAGCGGCGTGTGATGCGGTGAACATGTGCGCCCTATTATACCGACATTATCTGGATCTTACCATACATATAAAAAGCCCTGGGGTTATGACATGGTGAGTCCCCTTTTTGAGAAAGCACATCCGCGAAACGCGCGTCAGGGGGGTCTGCTCTTGAGAGACGCACAGGCTCAGCCATACAATATGGGTAAGCAAGATGTATGACATGCACGATGCACTTTATATGTGGCCACTGGTTTATATATAGAGATCTTTGGATTGATTCCAGTTCACATTGATATATTAATATGTTGGCTTCATAATTATATGATATACCCTGGCTATGTATTGGTCTGTTGCTGTCTTTCTTACCGACAGCTTATCCTCATCACACCTCTATGTCTTTTTGGGCCTTTATTGTTGGCATTTTATAATGTTGTAATAAAGAATTTTGATAATTTTTTGAGACAAAGTTTATGCTCCTTTCTTTCTTGTATTAATATATCTTTGGGAGTCTTTGCTTTATTGGCTTTGGGGCCAAATTATTTTGGGGTGATTATAGTTTCACCAGTACTCGGCTTATTATTGTATGACTTTTTGTTTAAAACTACTGATACAGTACACTTTTTCTGCTTTTCAAATTGTGGTGTAATCCATACTGAGCCTGTGAGCATGTGTGTTACTCCTGAAATATATACGAAGATTTAAAATTACCCCAACACTGTATGCAGCTGTATACTACTGATACAGTACACTTTTTGTGCCTTTCATATTCTGGTGTAATCCATACTGAGCCTGTGAGCGTCTGTCTGTTACTCCAGAAATATATACGGAGATTTAAAATTACCCAAACAGTGTATACAGCTGTACTTTACTGATACAAGTCACTTTTTCTGCTTTTCATATTGTGGTGTAATCCAAACTGAGCATGTGAGCGTGTGTGTAACTCCTGAAATATATAAGGAGATTTAAAATTACCTCAGCACTGTGAACAGCTGTCCGCTACTGATACAGTACACTTTTTATGCTTTTCATATTCTGGTCTACTCCATACTGAGCCTGTTAGTGTCTGTCTGTTACTGCGGAAATATATACCGAGATTTAAAATTACCCCAACACTGTATACAGCTGTAAGTTATTGATACAGTAAACTATTTCTATTTGTCATATTGTGGTATAATCCATACTGAGCATGTGAGCGTGTGTGTTACTCCTGAAATATATACAGAGATTTAAAATTTCCCCAGCACTGTATACAGCTGTACTCTACTGATACAGTACACTGTTTCTGCATTTTTTATTGTGGTGTAATCCATACTGAGCCTGTGAGCATGTGTGTTATTCCTGAAATATATATGGAGATTTAAAATTACCCCAACACTGCATACAGTTGTACGTTACTGATACAGTAAACTTTTTCTGCTTTTCATATTGTAGTGTAATCCATACTGAGCCTGTGAGCGTGTGTTTACTCCTGAAATATATACAGAGATTTAAAATTACCGCAGCAGTGTATACAACTGTACGCTACTGATATAGTACACTTTTTCTGTTTTTCATATTGTGGTGTAATACATACTTAGTCTGTGAGAGTGTGTGTTACTCCTGAAATATAAACGAAGATTAAAAATTACCCCAACACTGTATACAGCTGTACGCTACTGATACAGTACATTTTTTATGCTTCTCATATTCTGGTCTACTCCATACTGAGCTTGTGAGTGTCAGTCTGTTACTCCTGAAATTTATACGGAAATTTAAAACTACCCCAACACTGTATACAGTTGTACACTACTGATACAGTACACTTTTTATGCTTTTCATATTCTGTTCTACTCCATACTAAGCCTGTGAGCATGTGTGTTACTCCTGAAATATATACGGAGATTTAAAATTACCCCAGCACTGTATACAGCTGCACAATACTGATACAGTACATTTTTTATGCTTTTCATATTCTGGTCTACTCCATACTGAGCTTGTGAGTGTCAGTCTGTTACTAATGAAATTTATACGGAAATTTAAAACTACCCCAACACTGTATACAGCTGTACATTACTGATACAGTACACTTTTTCTGCTTTTCATATTGTGGTGTAATCCAAACTGAGTCTGTGAGGGTGTGCATTACTCCTGAAATATATACGGAGATTTAAAATTACCCCAGCACTGTATACAGCTGTATACTACTGATACAGTACACTTTTTTATGCTTTTCATATTATGGTCTACTCCATACTGAGCCTGTGAGCATGTGTGTTACTCCTGAAATATATACGGAGATTTAAAATTACCCCAGCACTGTATACAGCTGTACACTACTGATACAGTACACTTTTTATGCTTTTCATATTCTGGTCTACTCCATACTGAGCCTGATAGCATCTGTCTGTTACTGCGGAAATATATACCAAGATTTAAAGTTAACCCAACACTGTATACAGCTGTACGTTACAGATACAGTACACTTTTTCTGCTTTTCATATTGTCGTGTAATCCATACTGAGACTGTGAGCGTCTGTCTTACTCCAGAAATATATACGGAGATTTAAAATTACCTCAGCAGTGTATAAAGCTGTACGTTACTGATACAAGTCACTTTTTCTGCTTTTCATATTGTGGTGTAATCCAAACTGAGCCTGTGAGTGTGTGTGTATCTCCTGAAATATATAAAGAGATTAAAAATTACTCAATACTGTATACAGCTGTACGCTACTGATACAGTACACTTTTTACGCTTTTCATATTCTGGTTTACTCCATACTGAGCCTGTGAGTGTCAGTCTTTTCCTCAGGAAATATATACGGAGATTTAAAATTACCCCAACACTGTATACAGCTGTACGTTACTGATACAGTACACTTTTTCTGCTTTTCATATTGTGGTGTGATCCAAACTGAGCCTGTGAGCGTGTGTATTACTCCTGAAGACTATACGGAGATTTAAAATTACCCCAGCACTGTATACAACTGTACGCTACTGATACAGTACACTTTTCCTGCTTTTCATATTGTGGTGTAATCCATACTGAGCCTGTGAGCGTGTGTGTTGCTCCTGAAATATATACAGAGATTTAATATTACCCCAATACTGTATGCAGCTGTACACTACTGATACAGTACACTTTTTATGCCTTTCATATTCTGGTCTACTCCATACTGAGTATATGAGCGTCTGTCTGTTACTTCAGAAATATATACGGAGATTTAAAATTACCCCAACAGTGTATAAAGCTGTACGTTACTGATACAAGTCACTTTTTCTGCTTTTCATATTGTGGTGTAGTCCATACTGAGCCAGTGAGCGTGTGTGTTACTTCTGAAATAAATACAGGGATTAAAAACTACCCAATGCTGTATACAGCTGTATACTACTGATACAGTACACTTTTAACGCTTTTCAAATTCTGGTCTACTCCATACTGAGCCTATGAGTGTCTGTCTGTTCCTCCGGAAATTTATATGGAGATTTAAAATTACCCCAACACTGTATACAGCTGTATGTTACTGGAACAGTACACTTTTTCTGCTTTTCATATTGTGGTTTAATCCATACTGAGCCTGTGAGCGTGTGTGTTACTACTGAAATATATATGGAGATTTAAAATTACCCCAACACTGCATACAGTAGTACATTACTGATACAGTACACTTTTTCTGCTTTTCATATTGTAGTGTAATCCATACTGAGCCTGTGAGCATGTGTGTTATTCCTGAAATATATATGGAGATTTAAAATTACCCCAACACTGCATACAGTAGTACATTACTGATACAGTACACTTTTTCTGCTTTTCATATTGTAGTGTAATCCATACTGAGCCTGTGAGCGTGTGTGTTACTCCTGAAATATATACAGAGATTTAAAATTACCGCAGCAGTGTATACAGCTGTACGCTACTGATACAGTACACCTTTTCTGCTTTTCATATTGTGGTGTTATACATACTGAGCCTGTGAGAGTGTGTGTTACTCCTGAAATATATACGTAGATTTAAAATTACCCCAACACTGTATACAGCTGTACGCTACTGATACAGTACATTTTTTATGCTTTTCATATTCTGGTCTACTCCATACTGAGCTTGTGAGTGTCAGTCTGTTACTCCTGAAATTTACACGGAAATTTAAAACTACCCCAAAACTGTATTCAGCTGTATGTTACAGATACAATACACTTTTTCTGCTTTTCATATTGTGGTGAAATCCAAACAGAGCCTGTGTGCCTGTGCGTTACTCCTGAAATATATACGGAGATTTAAAATTACCCCAGCACTGCATACAGCTGTACACTACTGATACAGTACACTTTTTCTCCTTTTCATATTGTTGTCTACTTCATACTGAGCCTGTGAGCATGTGTGTTGCTACTGAAATATATAAGGAGATTTAAAATTACCCCAGCACTGTGAACAGCTGTCCGCTACTGATACAGTACACTTTTTATGCTTTTCATATTCTGGTCTACTCCATACTGAGCCTGTTAGCGTCTGTCTGTTACTGCGGAAGTATATACCGATATTTAAAATTACCCCAACACTGTATACAGCTGTAAGTTATTAATACAGCAAACTATTTCTGTTTGTCATATTGTGGTATAATCCATACTGAGCATGTGACCGTGTGTGTTACTCCTGAAATATATACAGAGATATAAAATTTCCCCAGCACTGTATACAGCTGTACTCTACTGATACAGTACACTGTTTCTGCATTTTTTATTGTGGTGTAATCCATACTGAGCCTGTGAGCATGTGTGTTATTCCTGAAATATATATGGAGATTTAAAATTACCCCAACACTGCATACAGTTGTACGTTACTGATACAGTACACTTTTTCTGCTTTTCATATTGTAGTGTAATCCATACTGAGCCTCTGAGCGTGTGTTTACTCCTGAAATATATACAGAGATTTAAAATTACCGCAGCAGTGTATACAGCTGTACGCTACTGATACAGTACACTTTTTCTGCTTTTCATATTGTGGTGTAATACATACTTAGCTTGTGAGTGTCAGTCTATTACTCCTGAAATTTATACGGAAATTTAAAACTACCCCAACACTGTATACAGCTGTACGTTACTGGTACAGTACACTTTTTCTGCTTTTCATATTCTGGTCTACTCCATACTGAGCTTGTGAGTGTCAGTCTATTACTCCTGAAATTTATACGGAAATTTAAAACTACCCCAACACTGTATACAGCTGTACGTTACTGATACAGTACACTTTTTCTGCTTTTCATATTGTGGTGTAATCCAAACTGAGCCTGTGAGCGTGTGCGTTGCTCCTAAAATATATACAGAGATTTATAATTATTGACCCAGGGTATACAGCTGTACACTACTGATACATTAATACAAGAAATAAAGGAGCATAAACTTTGTCTCAAAACATTATCAAAATTCTTTATTACAACATTATAAAATGCCAACAATAAAGGCCCAAATTAACATTTGCCCCATTTTTGTAATGACTTTGTGGTCCCCCGCTGTGATTCTTCTACCCCTCTCTCTTTTTGAAAGCGGGATTGTCCAGTCCACTGTTTTCTCGTCCAGCCTAGTGCTCGTCCTATATTGAATATAATAATGAATCTTTCCCCCATGTTTTTAAATTTATCATTTTTAATTATGTCATTTTCTCAGTTTCTTATTTTTAGTATTTAATGTCGTTGTTATATGGATAAAGTTTTGCCTTGGCATGTCATCCTCCTTCATTCGATTGAATTTGAAGACTTTTCTAAGCATGCTGTGTTCCAAGAAAAAGTCTTATGGATCCATTTTCGGTCGACACTTTGGATGAAAGATCGTCTTATATATATATAAATATATATATACTTTTATAACTATACATGTATTATTTTGTCACTTATATGTGTAGTATATGCACTGTCTATTATGGTTGTATTGATCTCTTCTTATATCACCTATAATTATTATTTGTTCTGAGATCATTTGTCCACTATTTTTGTATTATATGATAATCATTCGTCTTATTTGTGCACTTTATCTTTGTTATGCACGATATTGTTATGTTATTTGCATTTTTCACTTTTTATCTTTGTTGCGATCTTCCTAAAAATGTCCACCTTCATGGTCTCCATGATGATGGCTGCGGCGGTGCGCGCATGCGCCCTGCTCCACGCTGAATCCTCCCTCTCCACGGCCGTCTGGGTTACCTCGCGTGCATACTGATGACGTCATGAGGCGATTTTTGCCTACATGCGAGCGATGTATTGACTGCCGGGGGAAGGGGAGGTACTATAGCGGCGTGTGATGCGGTGAACATGTGCGCCCTATTATACCGACATTATCTGGATCTTACCATACATATAAAAAGCCCTGGGGTTATGACATGGTGAGTCCCCTTTTTGAGAAAGCACATCCGCGAAACGCGCGTCAGGGGGGTCTGCTCTTGAGAGACGCACAGGCTCAGCCATACAATATGGGTAAGCAAGATGTATGACATGCACGATGCACTTTATATGTGGCCACTGGTTTATATATAGAGATCTTTGGATTGAT
Organism: Oophaga sylvatica; assembly: GCA_033576555.1. Lineage (NCBI taxonomy): Eukaryota > Metazoa > Chordata > Amphibia > Anura > Dendrobatidae > Oophaga > Oophaga sylvatica. The sequence goes on along the minus strand of JARQOD010000790.1, from coordinate 73,854 downwards.
TCCAGTTCACATTGATATATTAATATGTTGGCTTCATAATTATATGATATACCCTGGCTATGTATTGGTCTGTTGCTGTCTTTCTTACCGACAGCTTATCCTCATCACACCTCTATGTCTTTTTGGGCCTTTATTGTTGGCATTTTATAATGTTGTAATAAAGAATTTTGATAATTTTTTGAGACAAAGTTTATGCTCCTTTCTTTCTTGTATTAATATATCTTTGGGAGTCTTTGCTTTATTGGCTTTGGGGCCAAATTATTTTGGGGTGATTATAGTTTCACCAGTACTCGGCTTATTATTGTATGACTTTTTGTTTAAAACTACTGATACAGTACACTTTTTCTGCTTTTCAAATTGTGGTGTAATCCATACTGAGCCTGTGAGCATGTGTGTTACTCCTGAAATATATACGAAGATTTAAAATTACCCCAACACTGTATGCAGCTGTATACTACTGATACAGTACACTTTTTGTGCCTTTCATATTCTGGTGTAATCCATACTGAGCCTGTGAGCGTCTGTCTGTTACTCCAGAAATATATACGGAGATTTAAAATTACCCCAACAGTGTATACAGCTGTACTTTACTGATACAAGTCACTTTTTCTGCTTTTCATATTGTGGTGTAATCCAAACTGAGCATGTGAGCGTGTGTGTAACTCCTGAAATATATAAGGAGATTTAAAATTACCTCAGCACTGTGAACAGCTGTCCGCTACTGATACAGTACACTTTTTATGCTTTTCATATTCTGGTCTACTCCATACTGAGCCTGTTAGTGTCTGTCTGTTACTGCGGAAATATATACCGAGATTTAAAATTACCCCAACACTGTATACAGCTGTAAGTTATTGATACAGTAAACTATTTCTATTTGTCATATTGTGGTATAATCCATACTGAGCATGTGAGCGTGTGTGTTACTCCTGAAATATATACAGAGATTTAAAATTTCCCCAGCACTGTATACAGCTGTACTCTACTGATACAGTACACTGTTTCTGCATTTTTTATTGTGGTGTAATCCATACTGAGCCTGTGAGCATGTGTGTTATTCCTGAAATATATATGGAGATTTAAAATTACCCCAACACTGCATACAGTTGTACGTTACTGATACAGTAAACTTTTTCTGCTTTTCATATTGTAGTGTAATCCATACTGAGCCTGTGAGCGTGTGTTTACTCCTGAAATATATACAGAGATTTAAAATTACCGCAGCAGTGTATACAACTGTACGCTACTGATATAGTACACTTTTTCTGTTTTTCATATTGTGGTGTAATACATACTTAGTCTGTGAGAGTGTGTGTTACTCCTGAAATATAAACGAAGATTAAAAATTACACCAACACTGTATACAGCTGTACGCTACTGATACAGTACATTTTTTATGCTTCTCATATTCTGGTCTACTCCATACTGAGCTTGTGAGTGTCAGTCTGTTACTCCTGAAATTTATACGGAAATTTAAAACTACCCCAACACTGTATACAGCTGTATAGTGTTGAGCATTCCGATACCGCAAGTATCGGGTATCGGCCGATATTCGCGTTATCGGAATTCCAATACTTAATTCCGATACTTTTTCTATATCATATACCGGAATCGGAAGTTCCCATAATTCTTTGAGAGGCAATGTGATTTTAGTCAGCCAATGAGGAATCCTACGAAGTGTGGGCACATCCTGTAATGCTGCGGTCATCTTAACTAATGGCATGGCTGTGATTGGCTGCTGAAATGATGTCAGAATGCACTATAAAAGGCGCCGCAGCCATTTTAGCGTCACTGTGCTGTGAACTCAGTAAGGGACAGAACGCTGCTGTGCTGACTCTGAGGGACAGTTAGATATTGCGATTTTGTGTACTACTGTGCTTGAGGCAGGCTAGTTTACCAACCGCTGTGTAAAGCTTCATTTTGCCAGTGTTGTTTTTAACAGCTCTGTGCAAGGTGTGTGTGTGACAGTGCAGGTGACGCTGCAGTTTGCTCTGCATCCACCGCTGTTTGTAGGCATCTGCACGTGTCACTGACTTTTTTTTTTCTATTTTATTTAGTGGAATTGGTGCAGCTCCATTATATTAGAAAAAAATCAAATCTATTAGTGTGACGTGCTTCCATCCGTATACAATACATTGGTTGCAAACACTATAGAAGTACAGAAAGGAGCTTTTCACAGATAGTGAATAGTTGTGTTTCAGTGTTCACTGCAGTCTGTGAGGTTTTGATTTTTTGAGTGCAGATCACGCTCCAGTTAGTTCTTCAACCACTGCTGGTTGTAGTCTGCTGAGCGTGTGTCACTGCCTCATCCTTCACATTTTTCTCTAATTGGTGCTGCTCCATTTTAGTGGAAAAAAATCTAATCTATTAGTGTGACGCGCTTCCATCCGTATACAATACATTGGTTGCAAACACTATAGAAGTACAGAAAGGAGCTTTTCACAGATAGTGAATAGTTGTGTTTCAGTGTTCACTGCAGTCTGTGAGGTTTTGATTTTTTGAGTGCAGATCACGCTCCAGTTAGTTCTTCAACCACTGCTGGTTGTAGTCTGCTGAGCGTGTGTCACTGCCTCATCCTTCACATTTTTCTCTAATTGGTGCTGCTCCATTTTAGTGGAAAAAAATCTAATCTATTAGTGTGACGCGCTTCCATCCGTATACAATACATTGGTTGCAAACACTATAGAAGTACAGAAAGGAGCTTTTCACAGATAGTGAATAGTTGTGTTTCAGTGTTCACTGCAGTCTGTGAGGTTTTGATTTTTTGAGTGCAGATCACGCTCAGTTAGTTCTTCAACCACTGCTGGTTGTAGTCTGCTGAGCGTGTGTCACTGCCTCATCCTTCACATTTTTCTCTAATTGGTGCTGCTCCATTTTAGTGGAAAAAAATCTAATCTATTAGTGTGACGCGCTTCCATCCGTATACAATACATTGGTTGCAAACACTATAGAAGTACACAAAGGGGCCTTTAACAGCTACTGAACAGTTGTGTTTCAGTGTTCACTGTAGTCTGTGAGCTTTTCATTTTGTGAGTGCAGATTACGCTCCAGTTTGTTCTTCAACCACTGCCGGTTGTAGTCTGCTGAGCGTGTGTCACTGCCTCATCCTTCACATTTTTCTCTAATTGGTGCTGCTCCATTTTAGTGGAAAAAAATCTAATCTATTAGTGTGACGCGCTTCCATCCGTATACAATACATTGGTTGCAAACACTATAGAAGTACAGAAAGGAGCTTTTCACAGATAGTGAATAGTTGTGTTTCAGTGTTCACTGCAGTCTGTGAGGTTTTGATTTTTTGAGTGCAGATTACGCTCCAGTTAGTTCTTCAACCACTGCTGGTTGTAGTCTGCTGAGCGTGTGTCACTGCCTCATCCTTCACATTTTTCTCTAATTGGTGCTGCTCCATTTTAGTGGAAAAAAATCTAATCTATTAGTGTGACGCGCTTCCATCCGTATACAATACATTGGTTGCAAACACTATAGAAGTACACAAAGGGGCCTTTAACAGCTACTGAACAGTTGTGTTTCAGTGTTCACTGTAGTCTGTGAGCTTTTCATTTTGTGAGTGCAGATTACGCTCCAGTTTGTTCTTCAACCACTGCCGGTTGTAGTCTGCTGAGCGTGTGTCACTGCCTCATCCTTCACATTTTTCTCTAATTGGTGCTGCTCCATTTTAGTGGAAAAAAATCTAATCTATTAGTGTGACGCGCTTCCATCCGTATACAATACATTGGTTGCAAACACTATAGAAGTACACAAAGGGGCCTTTAACAGCTACTGAACAGTTGTGTTTCAGTGTTCACTGTAGTCTGTGAGCTTTTCATTTTGTGAGTGCAGATTACGCTCCAGTTTGTTCTTCAACCACTCCCGGTTGTAGTCTGCTGAGCGTGTGTCACTGCCTCATCCTTCACATTTTTCTCTAATTGGTGCTGCTCCATTTTAGTGGAAAAAAATCTAATCTATTAGTGTGACGCGCTTCCATCCGTATACAATACATTGGTTGCAAACACTATAGAAGTACACAAAGGGGCCTTTAACAGATACTGAACAGTTGTCTGCAGGGTTCACTGTAGTCTGTGAGGAATAACCACACTTAGGCCTTATAACTTTTCTGACTTTCTTTATCAATCTACCAAGATGAAGAAGTCAGTGAGTAAGGCACGTGGTCGTGGTCGTGGCCGTGGATTTGCAGCAGGGAGAGGACGTGGGGATTCTGTGGCTGCTGCCGCACCCAGTGACACAGCATCCACCAGTTTTCCCCGTGAGCGTTCCTTTATGCGCACTTTTGTAGGAGCTCAGCGTACCCCCCTGCTGCGTCAAGAACAAATTGAAGCCGTTGTTGGTTGGATGGCAGCCAATGCATCGACTTCAATACCTTCCACCTCCTCTCAGGACCACAGCACTGTTGAACAACCATCAGTCTCTTCACCGCCTGCCAAATTGCCCAGGCAGTCAGAGAGCTCTGTACAGGAGCCAGCTGAGTCTCTGCTTCTGTTCTCAGAATCTGTTGGCTTGCAAACAGGGGCCCAGCTAAGCAGCATTCTGGAATGTGAAGAAGAGGCAGTATGCAGTGATGCGCAACAGCTGTGTCTCTCTGAATCTGAAGAGGCGGGTGAGCCAGTGCCGATGGTCAGCACACCGCAGAACGCATCTGATGATGATGAGACTCAGTTGCCAGTTTCTGTTGAGCATGGTGCTGGCCAGACCACCCAACAACAGCAGGTGTTGGAAGAGGGTAGTGGTGGAGATGATGAGGTCCAAGACCCAACATGGCGTGAGGAACAGGAAGGTGGTGGGAGCAGCTCTGAGGAAGAGATTGCCCCAACGGTCCAAACAGTAGGGAGAGGTAGGCTGCAGACTCGCTTGCCTGTAGCCTCCAGTTTGGCACCCGTTCGGAGCAGTTCTCTTACAACAGCCAAACCGGGCGCTCCCAGGACTTGCTCTGCGTGGTCCTTTTTTGATACAGTTGCAGATGATATTTGCTATGTCAAATGCAAGCTGTGTAATCAAAAAATTAAAAGAGGTAAAAGTGTCAGTAACCTTAATACAACAAATATGTGGAAACATGTGCGGTCAAAGCACTTTGTTGAGTTACAAAGACACACTGGAGATGTAGGCCAACCTACAGCAGCACCTACATCTTCAGCTCGTGTTGGAGCCTCTTCCTCCAGTTCACACACAGCTGTTTCGGCTTCCTCACAGGATCGCCATGGAAGAACCTCTGTCACTGTTGTCCAGAGACACAGTGTTATTCCACGCACAGCTGCAAGTTCCCTGTCATCCTCACACACCCAGGCCACAAAACAGCCATCGGTAGCACAGGCATGGGATAAAAGACGGCCATACTCGGCAAACCATCCACGAGCACAGGCTCTGAATGCTGGCATTGCAAAACTCCTGTCCCTTGAAATGCTGTCATTCAGGCTGGTGGAGACTGACAGTTTCCGTGAATTAATGGCATTGGCAGTCCCACAATACAATGTGCCCAGCCGATTTTATTTCAGCAGGCAAGCCGTCCCTGGTCTGCAAAAGCATGTTGAGGCAAAAATTAAACATGCGCTACTAAACGCCGTCAGTAGCAAGGTCCACCTGACCACCGATGCGTGGACCAGTACCCATGGCCAGGGACGATACCTTTCACTCACTGCCCATTGGGTGAATGTTGTGGAGCCGGGTACAGATCTTGCGAGTGGCGCTGTACGTGTTCTGCCAACTCCAAGGATTGCCGGAATTAAGTCTGTCCACATTGACTCCTCCTCCTACTCCAGTTCCTCAGAATCATCGCTGCAGGAGCCGTCACGGTCTACCTCCACATGGACCCGTGGACGCTTACCTGATGCGACCAATATGAGCACAGCCGTGGCCAAACGGCAACAGGCCGTTCTGAAATTAATTTACATGGGGAATCGAAGCCACACAGCGCAGGAGGTCTGGAATGCCATCAAGCAGGAGAGCGACGTGTGGTTTTTGCCAGCGAATCTCCAGCCAGGCTTGGTAGTGTGTGACAATGGCCGAAATCTGGTGGCAGCTCTGGGCCTTGGCAAACTCACTCAATACCATGTCTGGCACATGTGCTCAACTTGGTCGTGCAGAGTTTTTTGAGGGACTATCCGGATCTTGATGCACTGCTGCACAAGGTCCGCCTAGAGTGCGCTCACTTGCGACGTTCCAGCATGGCCAGATCGCGCATTGCAGCTCTGCAACGCAGATTGCGCCTTCCTGAACATCGCATCATATGTGACGTATCCACCAGGTGGAATTCAACGTTACATATGTTGGAGCGGTTGTGTGAGCAGCAGCCAGCAGTAATGGAGTATCAGCTGCATCAGGCGCAAGCAACACGCAATTTGCGCCGTCCACACTTCACCATTAATGAGTGGGCCACTATGAAGGACATGTGCCACGTTTTGCGTGCGTTTGATGAGTCAACGCGGATGGCGAGTGCAGATGATGCACTAGTCAGCCTGACTGTCCCCCTTATCTGCCTGCTTCAAAAAACACTGCAAGCAATAAGGGATGAGGTTTTGGAAGAGGTGGAGGATGAGGAGTCACAAATTCCATCACCTTCTGGAAAGTCAGCGCAACGTGGTTCCTCACAAAGGGCTGGGCAGGGCTCACTTTGTGAGGAGGATGAGGAGGAGGAGTCAATGGAGGAGGAAGACATCGCTCCAGAGGGAGGTACACAACGCTCTAGTCAGTATGTAGAGCGAGGGTGGGGTGATGCAGAGCAGGCAGAGATGACGCCTCTTGCAGAGGACAGCGTTTCTTTGCCAGTTGGGAGTCTGCAGCACATGGTTGATTTCATGCTGCAGTGCCTAAGAAACGACCGCCGCATCGCCCACATTCTCACGACGTCTGATTATTGGGTGTACACCCTCCTAGACCCTCGCTACCGGGACAACGTCAAAAGCCTCATCACACCGTTGAACCGGGAGCGTAAAATGCGGGAGTACCAAGACACACTGGTGCAATCCCTAATGTTCTACCTTACTGCCGAGAGCACTGCTGCTGCTACTGCTTTACAAAGCAGCTCTGTGCGTCGAGGCAGTGTAGAGAGCTCTGCAACAAGAGGGAGCACACGCAGTGCCTCTGCACAGGGAAAGACCAGTATGTTAAAAATGTGGCAAAGTTTTGTGGCAGCGCCACAAATGTCTACACCATCCGAGAGGGCTCCAGTCAGCGGGAGGCAACGTATCCGTCAGATGGTGACAGACTACTTGGCTTTGCCTCTCAGTGTACTCCCAGATGGCTCTTCCCCATTCAAGTTTTGGGTCTCTAAGCTGGATACATGGCCAGAGCTTAGCCAGTATGCATTGGAGGTGCTGGCTTGCCCTGCTGCCAGTGTATTATCGGAGCGCGTCTTTAGTGCTGCAGGTGGTGTACTAACAGACCGTCGCATGCGACTATCCTCCGATAATGTAGACCGGCTTACTTTTCTGAAAATGAACAAGGCATGGATCTCGCCAGAATTTGTCTGTCCGTTTTCAGATTAAATAACTGGTTCGCAACGTTATCCATGTCTCCTGTTATGTTCATCTTTCTACCACCTGAACTCTACTCCCTGGGCTCCAACACTGCCAGTTGCTGCTCAGAAGTGTCGTGTCCACAGAACAAAACACAAGCTCTACTGTTAGTGGGGTTCAGTAACGCCAGCTGTTCCCCTGCTGTGTGAACGGCAAGAAGTCTCCTGTTCGCGACACATGGACAGAAAAACACATGACCAACATGCTCCAAATAGGGAAGAGCCGTCACCCTGCTTGTTATGCTGAAAACATGAAATTGTGAAGTTTTGCAGGCCTAGAATGATAAATTTTTATGACAAATATGGACAAATAATAATTTGTCATCACAGCGCATATCTGCACATGTCTATTAGAAATGGTAACAAAAAATAAAACATAGTCTACTCTTCACATTTTGAAATTAATGCATAAAAGTACATTTCAGACTTATGAATTAATGCTTTTTAAGGAACTTTATCTGTACCTGTAAGATAATGCAGTCAATGGATGTACGAATCATTAAATCCTCATCATCATCATCACGAGTTTTATTTATGACAGACATTATAAAATACACATACTGATGCCAACTGTAACTTCAAACACCATATATGAAATGGCCAGCATGTAAACATGGTAATAATGTCCAATAATAAATTATTACATCTAGAAAGTGCATCATGCATACTGACAATAGGTAGTTATACCTGCAAGTGCTGTTGAAACAACCACAAGAGATATAAATTAATACTGGTATATAGGTATCACAGTGCATAGTTACTCATGGACAATGTTGATGTAATACTGTATCTCAATTAAGTCAGCGTCAACCATTAGGCTTGTTAGTCTTGTACATTGTTAAAGAGGGAACGTAATTTTTTTGTTTGTCATAGGTGGAGTATTACACATTAAATTATTACTGCTGTATTTTTTTTTGCGTCCCTAGTGCGCAATAACGCAGCCTAACCTCACATTTGATAGTCAGCTAATTGCCACACGCTACCCTACCCTACGCGTGACAGTAGGAAGGTAGTGTTGACGGATAAAGCTTTGCGCAACCAGACATTCTTTTACCCTCTTCAACACTCTACAAGCAAAAAATGCATGATTTCAGCCGCAGACTTTATTGACGTACAGTATAACATCGGCATTACCCATCAGAGGCTGTCCACTGTCTGATACAGACATAGAATATACCTTTGCTATCCGTAGCCTTTGTTTCACCTACACTTGCAGGCACACACTTAAATTGTGACAAACAATGCCTAATGTTTTTTTAAATGGTTATTTTTTATTGTACATTATTGTGTCATCAATCACATTGATGAGTCCATGCTGGACATGTCATACATGCTATAGAAAGTTACGATTTTATGAACTTAAATAATTGAAATGTCTGTGACTGTCACATAAAATTTGCGATGATGATGATGAGTGACTATTACAAAATCCATTGTCTTCACTATGTTATGGTTTAACATAGCGTTCCTTAAGCATTATTCATAAAAAAAAAAATGGACTTTTATTCTTAAATTTACAACACTATATTTTGTTACCAATTTTTTGGGTGTTGTGTTGTTCCATTTATTTTTGGCATGTGCATATATGCGTTTATATTTGTATTTTCTTTATTTTTCCTTCTTGAAATTAGAAAACATGTGTATCTTTGTACCGTGTTAGCCAGTAGATAGAAAAATATTTAGACTTCAGAGTCAGCAGTGGTTGATACCTTTTAATGGATAACTGAAAAGATGGAAACAAATTGCAAGCTTTCAAGGCTACTCACGTCTCTTCATCAGGGAAAGACTAACTAAAAAAATTAAGCATCACATATTTCTATACACAACAGGACACAGGAATAGTGCAATAGGTAAGACAAGTAAGTGACGTGTATCAGAACTGTCATTATCTCACAGGGATGAACATAAATATTGGAACAGTTCCTAGATAAGGATAGAAAGTTTGATTGCCCTCTCATTGGCGTATTTTTTTGGGTTTTCATGACCCTGGAAGGGCATAGACGCAGATTCCTTAATTGATATAGAATGACATAAATCCATGTGATCTATTCATTCCATCACTAACAGTGTCAAAGGTCATGATGAGCTTATATTCTGAAACCTTTGTACGTTTCTCATATTTGAAGTTATATTTTAATACCAGTAATTCCATATCCATGATGCTATGACCGGGCATACAAAAGTCTTTTGCCACAGCTAAATTCATTAATTTATCTGTGATTGTGTGGCGCTGATAATTCATCCTTGTTCTCCTTTTTGTTGCCGGTCTCCCCTCACTTGTCCCTCCCTCACTTGTCTTAGCTATTCCTGTGTCCTGTTGTGTGTAGAAATATGTGATTCTTCATTTTTGGCTTTACTCTTAGCCTGATGAAGACACCTGAGTAGTCTCTAAAGCTTTGAATTTGTTACCATATTTTCAGTTAGCCATTAAACGTTATCAACCACAGAGGACTGTCAAGTATAAATATTTTTCTATTCTTGTAATTGAAATTTATCATTTTATTGTTGTAGTAAAAGTTCATTTATTCTTGTTTGAAGTACATACATTTGCAATGGCCACGTAACAAGGCAATAACTCAATATTTTGTGCCTACACCCTCCTTGACCCTGGGCTTCAACAGCGCCAGTTGCTGCTCAGAAGTGTTAGATGCACAGATGAAAACAATCGCTGATGTGTTTGTGGGGTTCAGTAACGCCTGCTGTTCCCTGCTGTGTGTCTGGCAAAAATTACTGCTGCTAACTACAACTTCAACTTCAAACGTCTCATACTAGGCCTCTGCCTACACCCTCCTTGACCCTGGGCTTCAACAGCGCCAGTTGCTGCTCAGAAGTGTTAGATGCACAGATGAAAACAATCGCTGATGTGTTTGTGGGGTTCAGTAACGCCTGCTGTTCCCCTGCTGTGTGTCGGCAAAAATTACTGCTAGCTACCTAATCATGGTGAAAAAAACATGACATCTCAAAGTGTCTAGTGCTACACATAGATATGAGGCTACACCATGATTTCTAAGCTGTAAACATTTGAAACGTCAACTTTCAAACCATAAAATGATTTGTCTTTGTCACAAATCTGTAACAAAATAATTGTGACATATTATTACAGATATGCACATGTCGAAAACAAATGCAAACACAAAAGCCTACTTATGTTATAGGATACTGATGGTCAACCTTGTCACTCCATAGCTTAGACAAATCCAACTCACATCATGATGACTCAAATACTGCAATGTTGGAAGTGCATAATGTGGGTTGAACTTTGACAACTGCTGCAGTGCGAAGGTTATACTTCAGTGTTCTTGCCTTTGAAATAAAAGCATACAAGTAAATATAATATCCAATGTTGATTAAGGGACGTGATGTACACCTGTAATATTGTGCAAACAATGCATGTAGGAATAGTCCTCTTCAACATTACTTATATTTGTGTCATTTTAAAAAATACATATTTGATTAGAAAGTTAACAGCCCATATCATAAAGGTCCTTCATGTAAACATGATAATCGCTAACAAAAATCATGCATTACCTTGGTAAAGTCAATAGTGCATAGTCACAATAGCAAAATATATACCTGTAAGTGGTGCTGAAAGAACGACAACTGATAGAATAGGTGAATGATATCTATTTATCAGACTGAATAGCGACACCTGTACAATGTCGATATAATACTGTACCTTAACAAAACAGCTGTGTCACACCTCACACGCATTTTTCTTGTAGCTTGTTATGTAATAGGGCACATGCGTGTATGTTTCATCATAGGTGCATGTTTACTGAGTAAAGCAGTCATGACAACGCCTTTGTGTTGTCGGTACGCTTGCGATGATGAACGATGCGCACCGTGAATGTTAGTCTGCGTCATAAGACGCACAGACGCTCCAATACCCAACGCGTCACAGCAGGAAGCCAGTCTGTGCGTCCAAACAAAGGCGCAAGCATACATGCACGTACCCTTTTATAAAGCTATATAAAAAAAAGGATGTAGTAGTAACGCACACTTTATTGAGGTACAGTATTACATCGCCATTCACCATCTGTGGCTATGCAGTCTCATCTATATATACCTTATCTATCCGTTGTCATGCTTGCAAGTCCACAGTCAGGCATAAATAGCTGTTTTCACTATGCACTTTTTAAAGGTTTTTTTTGTTAATATAAATGATTGGCACATATTATCAGTATTACATGATGGAAATTTTAGATATTTTTAAAAACTTTTTAGTGATATTATTCAGCAAATGAAAATGGTTGTACATACTGTTACTTATCCATCATTAATGGATTCTGATATGTACTTGTATGCTTTTATTTAAAAACGTATAGCAGATTATTTAACCGATTTTTATTGTGGTTTGCATTGCTTTTCAACATGTTAATGTATGCGTTTATGTTTGTCAATTATTAATTTACATATATTTTTTAAAGTAAAATCATCATCTTATGGTACTAAAGGTTATATTTCTCTTGTTTGGAGTATAGACATTTTTAATTGACACGTAACAAGGAAAATACTTGATCTAGTATTTAAACATCCTCCTTGACCCTGGGTTACAACACCGCCAGTTGTTTCTCGGAAGTGCTGTTAGCACAGTCTACACTTGCTCCTGTGTTACTGGGGTTCAGTAATGTCAGCTGATCCCCTGCTGTGTGAACGGCAAAAAGTCCTGCTGCCTCCACCTGTTCTCTTCTCATCCCTGGGTTACAACACCGCCAGTTGTTTCTCGGAAGTGCTGTTAGCACAGTCTACACTTGCTCCTGTGTTACTGGGGTTCAGTAATGTCAGCTGTTCCCCTGCTGTGTGAACGGCAAACAGTCCTGCTGCCTCCACCTGTTCTCTTCTCATCCCTGGGTTACAACACCGCCAGTTGTTTCTCGGAAGTGCTGTTAGCACAGTTAACACTTGCTCCCGTGTTACTGGGGTTCAGTAATGTCAGCTGTTCCCCTGCTGTGTGAACGGCAAAAAGTCCTGCTGCCTCCAACCTGTTCTCTTCTCATCCCTGGGTTACAACACCAGCCAGTTGTTTCTCGGAAGTGCTGTTAGCACAGTCTACACTTGCTCCTGTGTTACTGGGGTTCAGTAATGTCAGCTGTTCCCCTGCTGTGTGAACGGCAAAAAGTCCTGCTGCCTCCACCCTGTTCTCTTCTCATCCCTGGGTTACAACACCGCCAGTTGTTTCTCGGAAGTGCTGTTAGCACAGTCTACACTTGCTCCTGTGTTACTGGGGTTCAGTAATGTCAGCTGTTCCCCTGCTGTGTGAACGGCAAACAGTCCTGCTGCCTCCACCCTGTTCTCTTCTCATCCCTGGGTTACAACACCGCCAGTTGTTTCTCGGAAGTGCTGTTAGCACAGTCTACACTTGCTCCTGTGTTACTGGGGTTCAGTAATGTCAGCTGATCCCCTGCTGTGTGAACGGCAAAAAGTCCTGCTGCCTCCAACCTGTTCTCTTCTCATCCCTGGGTTACAACACCGCTCAGTTGTTTCTCGGAAGTGCTGTTAGCACAGTCTACACTTGCTCCTGTGTTACTGGGGTTCAGTAATGTCAGCTGTTCCCCTGCTGTGTGAACGGCAAAAAGTCCTGCTGCCTCCACCTGTTCTCTTCTCATCCCTGGGTTACAACACCGCCAGTTGTTTCTCGGAAGTGCTGTTAGCACAGTCTACACTTGCTCCTGTGTTACTGGGGTTCAGTAATGTCAGCTGTTCCCCTGCTGTGTGAACGGCAAAAAGTCCTGCTGCCTCCACCCTGTTCTCTTCTCATCCCTGGGTTACAACACCGCCAGTTGTTTCTCGGAAGTGCTGTTAGCACAGTCTACACTTGCTCCTGTGTTACTGGGGTTCAGTAATGTCAGCTGATCCCCTGCTGTGTGAACGGCAAAAAGTCCTGCTGCCTCCAACCTGTTCTCTTCTCATCCCTGGGTTACAACACCGCCAGTTGTTTCTCGGAAGTGCTGTTAGCACAGTCTACACTTGCTCCTGTGTTACTGGGGTTCAGTAATGTCAGCTGTTCCCCTGCTGTGTGAACGGCAAACAGTCCTGCTGCCTCCACCCTGTTCTCTTCTCATCCCTGGGTTACAACACCGCCAGTTGTTTCTCGGAAGTGCTGTTAGCACAGTCTACACTTGCTCCTGTGTTACTGGGGTTCAGTAATGTCAGCTGATCCCCTGCTGTGTGAACGGCAAAAAGTCCTGCTGCCTCCAACCTGTTCTCTTCTCATCCCTGGGTTACAACACCGCCAGTTGTTTCTCGGAAGTGCTGTTAGCACAGTCTACACTTGCTCCTGTGTTACTGGGGTTCAGTAATGTCAGCTGTTCCCCTGCTGTGTGAACGGCAAACAGTCCTGCTGCCTCCACCTGTTCTCTTCTCATCCCTGGGTTACAACACCGCCAGTTGTTTCTCGGAAGTGCTGTTAGCACAGTCTACACTTGCTCCTGTGTTACTGGGGTTCAGTAATGTCAGCTGTTCCCCTGCTGTGTGAACGGCAAAAGTCCTGCTGCCTCCACCTGTTCTCTTCCATCCCTGGGTTACAACACCGCCAGTTGTTTCTCGGAAGTGCTGTTAGCACAGTTAACACTTGCTCCCGTGTTACTGGGGTTCAGTAATGTCAGCTGTCCCCTGCTGTGTGAACGGCAAAAAGTCCTGCTGCCTCCACCTGTTCTCTTCTCATCCCTGGGTTACAACACCGCCAGTTGTTTCTCGGAAGTGCTGTTAGCACAGTCTACACTTGCTCCTGTGTTACTGGGGTTCAGTAATGTCAGCTGTTCCCCTGCTGTGTGAACGGCAAACAGTCCTGCTGCCTCCACCCTGTTCTCTTCTCATCCCTGGGTTACAACACCGCCAGTTGTTTCTCGGAAGTGCTGTTAGCACAGTCTACACTTGCTCCTGTGTTACTGGGGTTCAGTAATGTCAGCTGATCCCCTGCTGTGTGAACGGCAAAAAGTCCTGCTGCCTCCAACCTGTTCTCTTCTCATCCTGGGTTACAACACCGCCAGTTGTTTCTCGGAAGTGCTGTTAGCACAGTTAACACTTGATCCCGTGTTACTGGGGTTCAGTAATGTCAGCTGTTCCCCTGCTGTGTGAACGGCAAAAAGTCCTGCTGCCTCCAACCTGTTCTCTTCTCATCCCTGGGTTACAACACCGCCAGTTGTTTCTCGGAAGTGCTGTTAGCACAGTCTACACTTGCTCCTGTGTTACTGGGGTTCAGTAATGTCAGCTGTTCCCCTGCTGTGTGAACGGCAAACAGTCCTGCTGCCTCAACTTTAATTTCCATGGGTACCTTCTGCTACCCATCCGGGTTCCAGTACCGTCAGCTGGTTCTCCGCAGTGCCTTTGGCCTAGGTGCCTCCATGTCGGTATCCGAGTTCCAGCAACGTCTGCTGGTCCTTGGTAGTGCTTTGGAGCACAGGTACCTCCTGCTTAGTAACCGTGTCCCAGTAACGTCAGCTGGTCCTCGGTTGTGCCATTGGCTCTTTTCCTTCTGCTGACCCTCCGGGTTCCAGCACAGTCAGCTGGTCCTCGTTACTTTCATTGGCTCTTGTACCTTCTGCTACCCATCCGGGTTCCAGTACCGTCAGCTGGTTCTCCGCAGTGCCTTTGGCCTAGGTGCCTCCATGTCGGTATCCGAGTTCCAGCAACGTCTGCTGGTCCTTGGTAGTGCTTTGGAGCACAGGTACCTCCTGCTTAGTAACCGTGTCCCAGTAACGTCAGCTGGTCCTCGGTTGTGCCATTGGCTCTTTTCCTTCTGCTGACCCTCCGGGTTCCAGCACAGTCAGCTGGTCCTCGTTACTTCCATTGGCTTTTGTACCATCACCAACAGGACAAAGAAGGTTAAGACAAACTACAAGATACAGAACAAGAGACAGAAGAACAATAAGCAGAAGATCAAAAAGCAGAAGAACATTAAGTATAAGACCAAAATGAAGAGCAAAATATATGCTCTAAATTCTAAGCAGAAGAAGACTAAGCAGTGTATGGGGGTGAGTCCGTTCCTCCTCGTGGTGCCCCTGGAAAATGCCTGATGCTGCTGTAGGCTAAACTGAACGCGGACAAATACTGTTGTAATTAAAATCTTTCGTGACAGCAAGAACGGAAGGATGAAAATTCAGAGTTTTACAGATTACAAGTACAGGAATGTCTGTCACAAATAAGAATATGATGAAAAGGATGAATAGGAAGAAGATGAAGAAGTAGAATATGAAGAATAATAACTGTTTAATAAGAACAATATAAGTAATGTTAACAAAAAGATGAATAGCAAGAAGTTTTAGAAGATTAAGAAGGTGAAGATGAAGAATAATTTGATGAGAAAGATGATGCTGCTGAAGATTATGAAGGAGAAAGTGTGTGAAAAGTTAAAAAGGTGAAGACCATGGAAGTTGTGAAACAGACATATTTGACAAAATAGAAAAAAGGTTAACAACATTGTGAATTTCTTCGTCAATCCGAACGTATTTCCTAAAAAAAAAAAATTAATGCTATTCCATTGGATTGGGTTAAACATCTATGCCTTTAATGTCTCCTCAACCTCCCCCAATACATTCTACATTACTCTTTGTTGTTTTCCTTTATGTACAATTAACCTACAAGGCAAGAATGGGGTTTTTTTTATTTCGATATTTTGTTCCCATAGACT
The DNA here is from genome assembly GCA_033576555.1 of Oophaga sylvatica. Taxonomy (NCBI): domain Eukaryota; kingdom Metazoa; phylum Chordata; class Amphibia; order Anura; family Dendrobatidae; genus Oophaga; species Oophaga sylvatica. Next base: position 57,703 of record JARQOD010000790.1, on the reverse strand, counting down.
TACATGGGACTTCCGGTATCGGTATCGGGTATCGCCGATATTTTAGTGATATCGGCGATACCATTCCGATTCCGATACTTTAGGATATCGGAAAGTATCGCTCAACTCTACAGCTGTACACTACTGATACAGTACACTTTTTATGCTTTTCATATTCTGTTCTACTCCATACTAAGCCTGTGAGCATGTGTGTTACTCCTGAAATATATACGGAGATTTAAAATTACCCCAGCACTGTATACAGCTGCACAATACTGATACAGTACATTTTTTATGCTTTTCATATTCTGGTCTACTCCATACTGAGCTTGTGAGTGTCAGTCTGTTACTAATGAAATTTATACGGAAATTTAAAACTACCCCAACACTGTATACAGCTGTACATTACTGATACAGTACACTTTTTCTGCTTTTCATATTGTGGTGTAATCCAAACTGAGTCTGTGAGGGTATGCATTACTCCTGAAATATATACGGAGATTTAAAATTACCCCAGCACTGTATACAGCTGTATACTACTGATACAGTACACTTTTTATGCTTTTCATATTCTGGTCTACTCCATACTGAGCCTGTGAGCATGTGTGTTACTCCTGAAATATATACGGAGATTTAAAATTACCCCAGCACTGTATACAGCTGTACACTACTGATACAGTACACTTTTTATGCTTTTCATATTCTGGTCTACTCCTTACTGAGCCTGATAGCATCTGTCTGTTACTGCGGAAATATATACCAAGATTTAAAGTTAACCCAACACTGTATACAGCTGTACGTTACAGATACAGTACACTTTTTCTGCTTTTCATATTGTCGTGTAATCCATACTGAGACTGTGAGCGTCTGTCTTACTCCAGAAATATATACGGAGATTTAAAATTACCTCAGCAGTGTATAAAGCTGTACGTTACTGATACAAGTCACTTTTTCTGCTTTTCATATTGTGGTGTAATCCAAACTGAGCCTGTGAGTGTGTGTGTTACTTCTGAAATAAATACAGGGATTAAAAACTACCCAATGCTGTATACAGCTGTACACTACTGATACAGTACACTTTTAACGCTTTTCAAATTCTGGTCTACTCCATACTGAGCCTATGAGTGTCTGTCTGTCTGTTCCTCCGGAAATTTATATGGAGATTTAAAATTACCCCAACACTGTATACAGCTGTATGTTACTGAAACAGTACACTTTTTCTGCTTTTCATATTGTGGTTTAATGCATACTGAGCCTGTGAGCGTGTGTGTTACTACTGAAATATATACGGAGATTCAAAATCACCCCAACACTTTATACAGCTGTACGCTATTGACACAGTAAACTTTTTCTGCTTTCCATATTGTGGTGTAATCCAAACTGAGCCTGTGAGCGTGTGTGTTACTCCTGAAAAATATACGGAGATTTAAAATTAACCCAGCACTGTATACAGCTGTACGCAACTGATAGAGTACACTTTTCCTGCTTTTCATATTGTGGTGTAATCCATACTGAGCCTGTAAGCGTGTGTGTTACTCCTGAAATATATACAGAGATTTAAAATTACACCAACAGTGTATACAGCTGTACGTTACTGATACAAGTCACTTTTTCTGCATTTTTTATTGTGGTGTAATCCATACTGAGCCTGTGAGCATGTGTGTTATTCCTGAAATATATATGGAGATTTAAAATTACCCCAACACTGCATACAGTAGTACATTACTGATACAGTACACTTTTTCTGCTTTTCATATTGTAGTGTAATCCATACTGAGCCTGTGAGCGTGTGTGTTACTCCTGAAATATATACAGAGATTTAAAATTACCGCAGCAGTGTATACAGCTGTACGCTACTGATACAGTACACCTTTTCTGCTTTTCATATTGTGGTGTTATACATACTGAGCCTGTGAGAGTGTGTGTTACTCCTGAAATATATACATAGATTTAAATATACCCCAACACTGTATACAGCTGTACGCTACTGATACAGTACATTTTTTATGCTTTTCATATTCTGGTCTACTCCATACTGAGCTTGTGAGTGTCAGTCTGTTACTCATGAAATTTATACGGAAATTTAAAACTACCCCAAAACTGTATTCAGCTGTATGTTACAGATACAATACACTTTTTCTGCTTTTCATATTGTGGTGAAATCCAAACTGAGCCTGTGTGCCTGTGCGTTACTCCTGAAATATATACGGAGATTTAAAATTACCCCAGCACTGCATACAGCTGTACACTACTGATACAGTACACTTTTTCTCCTTTTCATATTGTTGTCTACTTCATACTGAGCCTGTGAGCATGTGTGTTGCTACTGAAATATATAAGGAGATTTAAAATTACCCCAGCACTGTGAACAGCTGTCCGCTACTGATACAGTACACTTTTTATGCTTTTCATATTCTGGTCTACTCCATACTGAGCCTGTTAGCGTCTGTCTGTTACTGCGGAAGTATATACCGATATTTAAAATTACCCCAACACTGTATACAGCTGTAAGTTATTAATACAGCAAACTATTTCTGTTTGTCATATTGTGGTATAATCCATACTGAGCATGTGAGCGTGTGTGTTACTCCTGAAATATATACAGAGATAAAAATTTCCCCAGCACTGTATACAGCTGTACTCTACTGATACAGTACACTGTTTCTGCATTTTTATTGTGGTGTAATCCATACTGAGCCTGTGAGCATGTGTGTTATTCATGAAATATATATGGAGATTTAAAATTACCCCAAAACTGCATACAGTTGTACGTTACTGATACAGTACACTTTTTCTGTTTTTCATATTGTAGTGTAATCCATACTGAGCCTGTGAGCGTGTGTTTACTCCTGAAATAAATACAGAGATTTAAAATTACCGCAGCAGTGTATACAGCTGTACGCTACTGATACAGTACACTTTTTCTGCTTTTCAAATTGTGGTGTAATACACACTTAGCCTGTGAGAGTGTGTGTTACTCCTAAAATATAAACGAAGATTTAAAATTACCCCAACACTGTATACAGCTGTACACTACTGATACAGTACATTTTTTATGCTTTTCATATTCTGGTCTACTCCATACTGAGCTTGTGAGTGTCAGTCTGTTACTCCTGAAATTTATACGGAAATTTAAAACTACCCCAACACTGTATACAGCTGTACAATACTGATACAGTACACTTTTTCTGCTTTTCAAGTTGTGGTGTAATCCATACTGAGCCTGTGAGCGTGTGTGTTACTCCTGAAATATATACGAAGATTTAAAATTACCCCAACACTGTATGCAGCTGTATACTACTGATACAGTACACTTTTTATGCCTTTCATATTCTAGTCTACTTCATATTGAGCCTGTGAGCGTCTGTCTGTTACTCCAGAAATTATACGGAGATTTAAAATTACCCCAACAGTGTATACAGCTGTACTTTACTGATACAAGTCACTTTTTCTGCTTTTCATATTGTGGTGTAATCCAAACTGAGCCTGTGAGCGTGTGTGTTACTCCTGAAATATATACAGAGATTAAAAATTACCCAATACTGTATACAGCTGTAAGTTACTGATACAGTACACTTTTTCTACTTTTCATATTGTGGTGTAATCCATACTGAGCTTGTGAGCATGTGTGTAACTCCTGAAATATATACGGAGATTTCAAATTACCCCAACACTGTATACAGCTGTACGCTACTGATACGGTACACTTTTTATGCTTTTCATATTCTGGTCTACTCCATACTGAGCCTGTGAGCATGTGTGTTACTCCTGAAATATATAAGGAGATTTCAAATTACCCCAGCACTGTAAACAAATATCCGCTACTGATACAGTACACTTTTTATGCTTTTCATATTCTGGTCTACTCCATACTGAGCCTGTGAGCATGTGTGTTACTCCTGAAATATATAAGGAGATTTCAAATTACCCCAGCACTGTAAACAAATATCCGCTACTGATACAGTACACTTTTTATGCTTTTCATATTCTGGTCTACTCCATACTGAGCCTGTTAGCGTCTTTCTGTTACTGCGGAAATATATACCTAGATTTAAAATTACCCCAACACTGTATACAGCTGTAAGTTATTGATACAGTAAACTATTTCTGCTTGTCATATTGTGGTGTAATCCATACTGAGCCTGTGAGCGTGTGTGTTACTCCTGAAATATATACAGAGATTTAAAATTTCCCCAGCACTGTATACAGCTGTACTCTACTGATACAGTACACTGTTTCTGCATTTTTTATTGTGGTGTAATCCATACTGAGCCTGTGAGCATGTGTGTTATTCCTGAAATATATATGGAGATTTAAAATTACCCCAACACAGCATACAGTTGTACGTTACTGATACAGTACACCTTTTCTGCTTTTCATATTGTAGTGTAATCCATACTGAGCCTGTGAGCGTGGTTGTTACTCCTGAAATATATACAGAGATTTAAAATTACCGCAGCAGTGTATAAAGCTGTACGCTACTGATACAGTACACTTTTTCTGCTTTTCATATTGTGGTGTAATACATACTTAGCCTGTAAGAGTGTGTGTTAGGCCTCTTTCACACATCAGGCTTTTTGAATCAGGCGCCATCCGGCCTTTTTTTTGAACACCGTATGCGGCGAACGGACACGCCGGATCCGGTGGGTATAACATTGAAAAGATATAGCGCCGGATTGCGCCGCATGTACCTGCGTTCTGTCCGCTGTCCTCCGGATGCGGTGTCTGGTTTGTTTCCGGCGTCTAGAAAAGACGCATTTTGTAACGTTTTTTTTTATCCGGCCAAAAAGCCGGAAGCGCCGGATCCGGCGCTTCCGGCGTTTGTGTACAATGAAAGTCTATGAGCGCCGCATTGCGCCGCATCCGTCAGCAACCGGATCCGGTGGCCTGATCCTGTTTTTTTGTCTGGGAATGTTAATTGGGTCTAGACAGAAGCAAACATATATATAGACCACACCTGTGGGACACTGTGCCACATGCATTACAAGAAGCTTGAGAGCCACAGAAGCAAGAGAGCCACAGAAGCAAGCAAGAGAGCCACGTCTCCACATTTCAAACCGCATCAATATGGATTCTGGGGACCACCAAGATGTGGGAGCGGAGGAGACCGGAGAAAATGGCAGAGGGTAAATATCACCCCATGATACTTTAGCGTGTATTTTATGTGTTTGCATTGGTTGTGTTCAATACAATGTGGATATTAGTCTTGTTTGTTTTGGATTATTTTTCAATACATTGTTGGCATTGCTCTTTTCTGGTTTGGTTTTTTTTTATATACATTGTTGGCATAGCTCTATTCTGGTTTGGCGTACTTTAATACATTGTTGGTATTGCTGTATGATGGTTTTTAATATACTTGAATAATTTGTGAGTAGTGCAAATTTTTATTTTGCCGTACTTATGAGCTTGCTTGCACACAGTTGTATTGTTGATTTTTATTCTAGGACTTTAAAGGCAACATAGGGATTACTACCAGCAGTGCAATAAAAATTGGTCAAAAACTTGTGTGTACTTATTTCATTTAATTGCATATTTTTGTGTATATTGGTGGGTAATATTTAATGCAATGTGGGTATTGTTATATTATTATTTTCATTACTTATATGCTATGTGGCTTTTGCTTAAATAAACGTGTGTTTTTCTATTTTCTGGTTTTTTATACTTTCTGAATTTGATGGTACTGCTATGTTATTTATTTGCATACATAAATTAGCTTGCTTGTCTGCATTTTTTTTTTTTCTAGTAATAAAAGTTAACATAGGGATTACTACCAGCAGTGCAATAAAAATTGGTCAAAAACTTGTGTGTGCTTATTTCATTCAATTGCATATTTTTGTGTATCTTTGTGGGTAATGTTTAATGCAATGTGGGTATTATAATGTATGTGGCTAGTACTTAAATAAATGTTAGTTTTGCAATATTGAGTTTTGGGGTACTTGTATACAATTGGGGTATTGATATATACTAGGTTGGCACAGTAGTATACAATGTGCCAAAAGATATATCCTTTTTGAATTGATGTATACTACTTGTGTTTTGGTATATACTGTTTTGACATACTTCTATATTATGGTTATTTATCTATACAGTATTGCCTATTTTCTCTATTATGTTGTTATTGCTGTATGCTATGAGGGTTGTGCTATGCAGTGAAAATATCCTAATTAATCATGCTTTGATTAGCTCAATGTATCATGTATATGATGATTGTGTCCATGTATTAAATTGAATTGTATTTTTTGCACTGCAGAGGACATCAGAGGCAGCAGGCTGCGACTGCATCTGCACAAAATAGAAGAGATGGAGGACAGCAGCGTGACCGGGCCGCATCTAGCAGACGGTAAATATAACAAACACAATAACCGCAAACAGAACTTTTGACTTTCATAGTGGTACATGGTTTTAAATTTTTTTATTATTTTTGTTTGTTTTGGTAAAAATGCAGAGGAAAGCATCGTAGGCCACGTAGAGCCACACCATCACCACCACAACAGGAGGCTGAAGAACAGGCGCCATCAATTAGACGGTAAATATCTCAAAACAAATAACCGCAAACAGAACTTTTGTCTTTCATACCGGTCCCTGTTTTGAGCCATTTTTTTTTTCTCCTTTTTGTTACTTTTGTTACACTGCAGAGTACAGCATAGGAGGCCGCGGTCTGTGACACCACCACCACCACAACCAGAGGCAGAGGAAGAAGAGGAGCAGGCGCCATCCAGGAGACGGTAAATATCACATAACAAATAACCGCAAACAGAACTTTTGTCTTTCATACCGGTCCCTGTTTTGAGCCATTTTTTTTTTCTCCTTTTTGTTACTTTTGTTACACTGCAGAGTACAGCATAGGAGGCCGCGGTCTGTGACACCACCACCACCACAACCAGAGGCAGAGGAAGAAGAGGAGCAGGCGCCATCCAGGAGACGGTAAATATCACATACCAAATAACTGAAACCAAGATTTTTTTTCTTTCAGCACGGAGCATGATTGTGGCTATTTATTATTTTGTTTTATTTTCCTCTTTAATGCACATCAGACGACCATCTCTGATAGGAATGGAGTACAGGCGGCAGGACAGTAGTTCTTCTGGGAGCCCTCTCACTCATCGGCAGCGTTTAACGGTAATTTTTAACCAAATATTTTTCCAAAATCATTTGGTGAATTTTTTTTTATTATTTTCCTTTTTTTTTTTTTCAATACAGGAATCTGAACCAGAGGACCTCCCAGAAGAAGGACGTGGTGGACAGATACCCGGAGTGGGCTCGCAATTCGTAAGTTTCCTGCATCCATCATTACAACACAACATCTCACTACACAACACATCCTAAAAAATAAAAAAAAAAAAGGAAATTAAAATTAATATATTTTTTTTTTTTTGGCAGTCTTCCGCACCTGTGGCTTCAAGAGGTCAAACCAGTGCCTCCCAGAGTCGACATGAAGAACGCGGCGGTCTTCCATCTGTAAGTATAATTTTTTTTTTTTTTTTAGTTTTAAAAAAATGTTTTTAATAATTTTATTAATTAAAATTTTTTATTCACATTTTTTTTTAAAGGCTTCACAGCGTGCTCCCGACTCAGACGGAGAGGAGGGGATCGACATCGATCTATTGATAGATCTGATTAGAGAGCGGGAGCCGCTGTGGAACATGGGGGACCGCCGCCATTCTGATCAGATAGTGACCCGTCGGCTCTGGGATGAAGTTTGTTCCCTACTTGTTGGATACTGGGAGGACCTCGAAGCTCGGTCACAGACTAAAATGCGTAAGTATATACAGTTCAGTAGGGATGCTGGATTTAAACCTGTGTTTCCACAACTCCAGTCCTCTTGAACCACAAGAGGTCATGTTTTCTGGATTTCCTTAGGTCCAACACTATGTAAATACTGAAAACATGACCCATGGTTGACATGAGGACTGTTTTGAAAACATGTATGTATGAAATAATAACCTATTTGTGCTATCTCGTTTCAGGGGAGAGAATTGTGAAGCGGTGGCGGTCTATCAGGGATCGCTTCAAGAAAGAGTTCAACAAAGAAATGCGGGCCCCGAGTGGTTCTTCAGGACGCCAGAGTAAATATAAGTATGCAAGAGCTCTGGCGTTCCTGCGTGAAACAATGGTCACCAGAAGGTAAATATTAAAAATTACATGTATGTCTACATTTTTTTTTCACAGCCAGGGCCATTTAAATACAGTTTATTAATTGTATATTTTCTCTTTATTCCACAGCACGGTGAGCAGCACTCGGGCGCCCGCAGAGTTGGGCCCTTCTGAGGCGATCCCTGAGGAGACCGGCACCGAGGGACAGATTGACCGCCCCGACCCATCTGCACCCACACGTGAGCCCTCTTTCCCCTCAACCAGCGCTGCAGCAGCGTGGCCGAGTGCATTACATGAATCTGCTGGTCAACAGATAGATTTTCCTTTGCCCCACCCTTCTGCCCCTGCCACCTCTAGTACATCTGCGGCTACTGGGCGGCAACGGCAGAGGGGTCAGGAAAGTAACTATGCGCCCGAGTTATTACACATTAACGCATCTTTCCAGAACTGCCTTAAGTTGCTATCTGAGCAAGTTACCGCAGGCGTTAATCAGATAACCTCACTAGTTGGTGAGGTGAAGACACTTCTGGAAAGTGTGCGTTCTGAGGTAAGAGGATCCCCGAACCACAGTTTTTTTCGGTCGGTTGCGGAGCGCATAGATCCTCTATCTGCTGACCAGCAGATGTTTGTGATGCACACGTGCCATGCTGCTCTAGTGCAGGTTGTCTCCCATCCTACATCCACCCCAGTTGTTCCTCCACCTCCACCCCCTACAGTGAGCGTGCCTCCTCCCCCTCTTATTCATTATCAGCCACCTCCACAGTTCCAGCAACCTCCCCACTATCACCAACCTTCCCAGTACCAGCCACCTTCCCAACTTCAGCCACCTTCCCAACTTCAGCAACCTTCCCAACTTCAGCAACCTTCCCAACTTCAGCAACCTTCCCAACTTCAGCCACCTTCCCAGTACCAGCCACCTTCCCAACTTCAGCAACCTTCCCAACTTCAGCCACCTTCCCAGTACCAGCCACCTTCCCAACTTCAGCCACCTTCCCAACTTCAGCCACCTTCCCAACTTCAGCCACCTTCCCAACTTCAGCCACCTCACCAACTTGAGCCACATTACCAACTCCAGTCCCCTCAACAACTCCTGTCACCTATTCAGTACCAACAACCTCCCCAGTACCAGCCACCTACCCCGTACCAACAACCTACCCCGTACCACCATCCCACCTCTTACCAATCTCCTTCCCCCTACCAATTCCCTACCATGTCAGTTGCTCCTCCAGTACCTGCCCCACCCTGCACTCCACCACCCATCACCGAATCAGTCTCCAACTTGTCTTCCCATTCTTTAACCCTTTCCACCCCTTCACCTCTTACTGTTCCTTCCCCACCAGCATCACAGTCCTCTCTACACACTCCCACAGTCGAATTGTCCCGCAGCCCCTCCAATAGTATGTCCACCACACAATACACATCGTTATAATGTTATGTACAAATGTTTTTTCTAAAAAAAAAAACAGTCTTTGAATGACAAAAATTTTTTTATCAAAGATATTTTGAAATTTAACATTTACAAACGTTTAAAAATATTGGTTTAATAAATTTTGAATTGGTTGATTCAATTTTTTGTCTCTCATTTATTTATAATGTTACAGATTATGTAAGGTTACATGTGTATTAAACATTAATAACAGTACCAATGGTAAAGACAGAAACATTACATTTAGGTACAAACATAACAATTGATCACACACGGTCATCCTGCCAGTCAACCTGTCCTTCGGCTGAAATAAAGTACTGGGCAAATCTGTCCCTCATCCTAGAAACAGCAACAGAACTTCTATTAGTATTATTATGGTAATCATGTAAACTTGTTTGTTGATGGTGGTCCTCAATGGTCAATTGTTCTTTTGAGATCACAACATTGTGGAGTACCACACAAGCTTTTATTACTTCATCAACAGTTTCCGTTTTCAAATTGATGGCTGTCATTAGCACCCTCCACTTTTCAGTAAGTATTCCAAATGTACACTCCACCATTCTTCGGGCTCTAGTGAGCCGGTAATTGAAAATACGTTTGGTATGGTTCAGTCCTCTGCTGGCATATGGTTTCAGTAAATGTTCTGATAGCTGGAAAGCCTCATCACCAACACACACATATGGCATAGGTGGGCCTGTGGTTTGAGGCAGCGGCCTAGGGGCTGGGAAATTGAATGTGTTGCCATACAGTCGACGGCCCATTGCTGAAATTTTGAATACTTGAGAATCGTTAGATCGACCATATGACCCTATGTCAACTGCAATGAACCTATATTCGGCATCGGCGATGGCCATCAACACAACGGAGAAATATTTTTTATAGTTAAAATATTGTGATCCACTTCCGGATGGCTTCACAATTCTGACATGTTTGCCATCTATCGCTCCAAGACAATTTGGAAATTGGCATATCTTTTCGAATTTATCAGCTATTTCCATCCACCGCTGTGTGGTCAGTTCAGGCATATATTCCGAGACCAAACAGTCCCAGAGTGCACGGCATGTGTGCTTTATTATGCCCGATATGGTTGAGATTCCCAAACGAAATTGGAAATGGAGTGAAGAGAGTGATTCTCCACTTGCAAGGAATCTAAAAAAAAAAAAAATACACTATCAATGCTCAGATCTCAGGTATAAAAATTTTAAAAGTGAAAAGACAGAATATATCACTACCCACATAGTATAAAACAATAATGACAACATTTACAAGTATCCCTAAAAAGAACACAGCACTACCCACCAACTATTAAAAGTACGCCAAAACAGAATAGAGCAATAGCCACATTGTATTTCATTACGCAAAAAAAGAAGATGGCACTACCCACAAACTATTAAAAGTACGCAAAAACAGAACATGGCACTACCCACATAGCATAAAAGTTTGAAATAAAAAAAAAATATAACAATAACCACATTGTATTAAACATTTCCCGCAAAGATACACAAAAATATGCAATTGAATGAAATAAGCACACACAAGTTTTTGACCATTTTTTTGCACTGGTAGTAATCCTTCTGTTGCCTTTTAGTCCTAGAATACGAAACAACAATACAACTGTGTGCAAGCAAACACATTCAAAAGTAATAGCTTACCTTATTGTCACCATGAGACGCTCCGACGGAGAAATCGAATACCGGCAATACGTGTCACATCTCCTGATCTTGTCTTCAATCCTCTCCACCAACATGTCAAAGGTTGCCTTCTTCATACGAAGATAAGAAAAAAATTTATGTGGATTCTCTCTTAACTCCATATTGAGTGTTGAATAGACTCCACGGGTTAGTCGCTGTGCCGTGATGGGGTGTATCCACATCCGACGGCGGCGCTGTCGCTGACGCTTTAGGCGCTGCTCGATCCCTCTCTCCTTCTCCATAACGATAAAACACAAGCGATTCGCCTCTGCTGTGAAATCCACAAGATTCCGGAAAATATTACCAATAATCGCCTCCATCTTCATCAGTCACTTGCTCTTCTCTCAAAAATGCTCCTCTACAACCTGTCAAAGATGTTCTGTAGGAACACTGTATATATAGGATTTACAATAGCCAATCAGATTTTGAAATGAAAGGGGCGTGATTGGAAAACGGATCCGTCAGAATCCGTCAAAAAACCGGATGAAACTGATGCGCCGGATCCGGTTTTCTGCCTGATCCGATAAACTGATCAGGCATCCGGCGTATCAGGTTTTTTATTTCATTGCCGCATCCGGCGCTCCGGCGCGACGCCTGACCGCGCCTGATTCAAAAAGCCTGATGTGTGAAAGTAGCCTTACTCTTGAATTATAAACGAAGATTTAAAATTACCCCAACACTGTATACAGCTGTACGCTACTGATACAATGCATTTTTTATGCTTTTCATATTCTGGTCTACTCCATACTGAGCTTGTGAGTGTCAGTCTGTTACTCATGAAATTTATACGGAAATTTAAAACTACCCCAACACTGTATACAGCTGTACGTTACTGATACAGTACACTTTTTCTGCTTTTCATATTGTGGTGTAATCCAAACTGAGCCTGTGAGCGTGTGCGTTACTCCTGAAATATATACGGAGATTTAAAATTACCCCAGCACTGTATACAGCTGTACACTACTGATACAGTACACTTTTTATGCTTTTCATATTCTGGTCTACTCCATACTGAGCCTGATAGCGTCTGTCTGTTACTGCGGAAATATATACCGAGATTTAAAATTAACCCAACACTGTATGCAGCTGTACGTTACAGATACAGTACACTTTTTCTGCTTTTCATATTGTCGTGTAATCCATACTGAGACTGTGAGCGTCTGTCTTACTCCAGAAATATATACGGAGATTTAAAATTACCTCAACAGTGTATACATCTGTACGTTACTGATACAAGTCACTTTTTCTGCTTTTCATATTGTGTTGTAATCCAAACTGGGCCTGTGAGTGTGTGTGTATCTCCTGAAATATATACAGAGATTAAAAATTACCCAATACTGTATACAACTGTACGCTACTGATACAGTACACTTTTTACGCTTTTCATATTCTGGTCTACTCCATACTGAGCCTGTGAGTGTCAGTCTTTTCCTCAGGAAATATATACGGAGATTTAAAATTACCCCAACACTGTATACAGCTGTACGTTACTGATACAGAACACTTTTTCTGCTTTTCATATTGTGGTGTAATCCATACTGAGCCTGTGATCGTGTGTGTTACTCCTGAAAAAAATACTGAGATTTCAAAATACCCCAACGCTGTATACAGCTGTACGCTACTGATACCGTACACTTTTTATGCTTTTCATATTCTGGTCTACTCCATACTGAGCTTGTGAGTGTCAGTCTGTTACTCCTGAAATATATACGGAGATTTAAAATTACCCAAACACTGTATGCAGCTGTACACTACTGATACAGTACACTTTTCATGCCTTTCATATTCTGGTCTACTCTTTACTGAGCCTGTGAGCGTCTGTCTTACTCCAGAAATATATACGGAGATTTAAAATTACCTCAACACTGTATACAGCTGTACGTTACTGATACAGTATACTTTTTCTGCTTTTAATATTGTGGTGTAATCCATACTGAGCCTTTGAGCGTAGGTGTTACTCCTGAAATATATACGGAGATTATAAATAACCTCAACATTGTATACAGCTGTACGCTACTGATACAGTACTCTATTTATACTTTTCATATTCTGGTCTACTCCATACTTAGCCTGTGAGCGTCTGTCTGTTACTCCAGAAATATACACGGAGATTTAAAATTCCCCCAGCACTGTATACAGCTGTACGATACAGATACAGTACACTTTTTCTGCTTTTCAATTTGTGGTGTAATCCGTACGGAGCCTGTGAGCATCTATCTGTTACTCCGGATATATATACGGAGATTTAAATTTACCCCAACACTGTATACAGCTGTAAGTTATTGATACAGTACACTATTTCTGCTTGTCATATTGTGGTGTAATCCATACTGAGCCTGTGAGCGTGTGTGTTACTCCTGAAATATATACGGAGATTTAAAATTACCCCAGCACTATATACAGCTGTACGCTACTGATACAGTACACTTTTTCTGCTTTTCATATTGTGGTGTAATCTATACTGAGCATGTGAGCGTGTGTGTTGCTCCTGAAACATATACGGAGATTTAAAATTACCCAACACTGTATACAGCTGTACGCTACTGATTCAGTACAAGTTTTATGCTTTTTCATAATCTGGTCTTCTCCATACTGAGCCTGTGAGCGTGTGTCTTACTCCTGAAATATATACAGAGATTTAAAATTACCGCAGCAGTGTATACAGCTATAAGATACTGTTACAGTACACTTTTTCTGCTTTTCATATTGTGGTGTAATACATACTGAGCCTGTAAGAGTGTGTGTTACTCTTGAATTATAAACGAAGATTTAAAATTACCCCAACACTGTATACAGCTGTACGCTACTGATACAGTACATTTTTTATGCTTTTCATATTCTGGTCTACTCCATACTGAGCTTGTGAGTGTCAGTCTGTTACTCCTGAAATATATACGAAAATTTAAAATTACCCCAACACTTTATACAGCAGTATGTTACTGATACAGTACACTTTTTCTGCTTTTCATATTGTGGTGTAATCTAAACTGAGCCTGTGAGCGTGTGCGTTACTCCTGAAATATATATGGAGATTTCAAATTACCCTAACACTGTATACAGTTGTACGCTACTGATACAGTACACTTTTTATGCTTATCATATTCTGGTCTACTCCATACTGAGCCTGTGAGCATGTGTGTTACTCCTGAAATATATAAGGAGATTTAAAATTACCCCAGCACTGTAAACAGCTGTCCGCTACTGATACAGTACACTTTTTATGCTTTTCATATTCTGGTCTCCTCCATGCTGAGCCTGTTAGCGTCTGTCTGTTACTGCGGAAATATAAACCGAGATTTAAAATTACCCCAACACTGCATACAGCTGTACGTTACAGATACAGTACACTTTTTCTGCTTTTCATATTGTCGTGTAATCCATACTGAGCCTGTGATCGTGTGTGTTACTCCTGAAATAAATACTGAGATTTCAAAATACCCCAACACTGCATACAGCTGTACGCTACTGATACCGTACACTTTTATGCTTTTCATATTCTGGTTATACTGTACGCTACTGATACAGTACACTTTTTCTGCTTTTCATATTGTGGTGTAATACATACTGAGCCTGTGAGCGTGTGTGTTACTCCTGAAATGTATACGGAGATTTAAAATTACCCCAACACTGTATACAGTTGTACGCTAATGATACAGTACACTTTTTATGCCTTTCATATTCTTGTCTACTCCATACTGAGCCTGTGAGCGTCTGTCTGTTACTCCTGAAATATATACGGAGATTTAAAATTACCCCAACAGTGTATACAGCTGTACTTTACTGATACAAGTCACTTTTTCTGCTTTTCATATTGTGGTGTAATCCATACTGAGCCTGTGAGCATGTGTGTTACTCCTGAAATATATACGGAGATTTAAAATTTCCCCAGCACTGTATACTGCTGTACGCTACTGATACAGTACACTTTTTCTGCTTTTCATATTGTGGTGTAATTAGTGTTGAGCATTCCGATACTGCAAATATCGGGTATGGGCTGATATTCGCTGTATCGGAATTCCGATTCTGAGATCCGATATTTTTGTCATATCGGATACCGGAATAGGAGTTTTCCTCTAAAGTCTATGGGGAGTTGGGGAGTTCCTGTGTTACAGAAAAAAGTACGTGACACAGGAACTTCCCGAAAGTGTCACTGTCAGTGTCGGTCGGGTCTGTCAGGAGTCAGGACTCAGCAGAGTCAGCACTTACCTTGCAGAAGATCCCCGGTGGTCACGTCCTCCTGGATGGCCGCCATTACCCTCTCCCTGGCGGTCACGTGCAGCATCTTGCGATAACTGCACGTGCTGCCGGGTACTGGGTCATCTCGGCCAGCTGTACTCTTGCGACAGCTGGCCGTAAACCAGTCAGATGACGTCACCGTCGGGGAATCTCCTCAGCTAAGCAGCTCTGCTACATCTGGATGCCAGGCTCAGCAGAGCTGGACTCGTCGTGGGACACTCGTGATTTTGGACTCCGTCGGACAGGGAGTATTTGTAATAATTTTTGTTTTTTTTACAGGAGAACGATGGCGTCGCAGGATGAGCGTGAAATAAAAATAATGAAAACTGTGTTGTGTTTTATTTCATTGAAAGACTTTTTTCTGGCTGTGTTTTTTTTTTTTTAAATTTACAAACTTTATGATTAATAATGGATCGGTGTCTTATTGACGCCTCTCCATTATTAACCGGGCTTATTGTCACCGTTCGATCAAAGGTGACATTAACCCCTTATTACCCCACTTGCCACCGCTACAGGGAAAGAGGGAAGAGTCGGGTAAAGTGCTACAATTGGCGCATCGTTGGATGCGCCAATTGAGGGACTGCTGCAGCCTGGTATTCTTAGGCAGTTGAGGGCCAAAATCCATGGGCCTTGACAGTCTTTTAATACCAGGCCACAGCAGTCTGCTTTTTACTTGGCTGGTTAACAAAAATAGGGGGACCCCCATGCCATTTTTTTTTCGAGTGGATCCCCTATTTTTGTTAACCAGCCAAGCTAAGAAGACTGCTGTGGCCTGGTATTATCAGGCTTGCAAGGTTCATGGATCTTGGATCCTTACCAGCCTGAAAAACAAGGCCTCAGCAGTCTGCTTCATCTGGCTGGTTAACAAAAATAGGGGGACCTCACGCCATTTTTTTTTTCGAGGGGATCCCCTATTTTTGTTAATCACTTCACTTCAAGTCAGCCGGGATTCCCTCTGACGTCACTGATGCAGTTCGGTGTCCCTGGCTGACCTGAAGTGATAGTGGGAAGCAATCAATTATGCTAACTACTTCCTCTCCTGTCAGCCAGGAGAGGAGATGATTCAGTCGGGGGTTTACTGTGAGGCTGTCAGCATTAGCTGCGGTCCCTGCAGTAAACATTAGCCCTTTCAGAAGGATTACATCGGGGGACCTGACTGAACATCGGATAGGTAAGAATAATGTTGCTTTATTATTTTATTTTTATTACAGGTGAACAAGGGCTTCGCAAGGAATGGCAGTAAAATAAAATATGGTAAAAAACTGTGTGTTTATTTCAATAAAATGATTTTTAATTAAAGTGTGTGTTTTATTTTTAGTTCATACAATAGGATTAATAATTGATAGTTGTCTAATTGACAGCTCTCAATTATTAACCTGGCTTAAAGTCATTCGGGTGTTTCTGTAATCTCACAAAAGCCGGCATTGCCCGGCAATTGAATCAGAGGCTATTTTACTATGTAGAAGTGTATGAACTATAAATATATGTATATATATGTCACAATGACATGTATATATATATATATATATGTATTCTATGTGTGTATATCTAGTGTTTACAAGGAAAGAAAGTTTTTTTTTTAAATAAGATATTTCTGTCCCATTGACTTGCATTGGGTTTCTGGTATCGGATCGGCGATACCCGATACTTTTTGAGTATCGGGCCGATCTAATCCGATCCAATATTTCTGGATATCGGGCAGTATCGCTCAACACTAGGTGTAATCCATACTGAGCATGTGAGCGTGTGTGTTACTCCTGAAATATACGGAGATTTTAAATTACCCCAACACTGTACAGGTGTATGCTACTGATATAGTACACATTTTATGCTTTTCTGTTATGTTTCGGTAACTGAGGAGAAATAGCAAAAACGGTAATACACCAGAGAGGCTGGAACCTATTGGATTGCAGTAACATGAACTAACCACACAACTAGAGGTAGCCGTGGAGTGTTCCTACGTTGATCCTAGACGCCTCGTCACATCCTGAGAGATAACTACACCTAAAGGCAGGAAGAGGAAAGCTATCTGCCCCAGAGCAGATCCCCAAAGAAAATAGGAAGCCCCCAAACATGTAATGGCGGTTAGACAAGAAGAAAGCTCGGACACAGACAGAAAATAGAATGAGCAAACGCTGGGGCCTAATCTGTCTAGACAGAAAAGTACAGGAAAGAATTCTGACTGCAATCCAACAAAAAACCCTAAAAAATACCAACACTTCTGATTGCCAAAAAACCTGAGATCACACGATCTCATCCACCTAAATCAGATCTCTGGTGTAACAAACGCTATTCAGCAAATAAAAAGTAACAAAGGAGCAAAGCAAAAGTGCAGACAAAAGCGGAGCACAATTGCAGTGCCAGACCCCCAAAAGGGGACAGGCTGTAGTCCACTGCAAGCAGCAAACCAGCAATGAAAATCAAACAGAGGAAAAAAAACAGCAAACACTTATCTGAAGGAGAGCAGGAACCTAGCAGTGCTTCAAACAAGACCAGAAGAAACAATCGAAAACCGGCAAGGCTTCTGGGAACTCAGGCCACTTATATCCTACCATTCAGTGCCAGCTGAAGGCCATTCATTAATCAGTTCATTACCCTCATCAACCACCGGAGGGAGCCCCAGCTCAGAAGCCGCATCCAGCATATTCACAACAGTACCCCCCTTGAGGAGGGGTCACCGAACCCTCACCTGCGCAACCAGGCAGATCAGGATGGGCTCGATGATAGGCACGGATAAGTCTCCCAGCATGAATGTCCGAAGCAAACACCCAAGAATTGTCCTGCTGACCATAACCTCTCCACTTAACCAAATACTGGAGTTTCCGTCTAGCAAAACGAGAATCCAATATCTTCTCAACCACATACTCCAAATTGTCCTCAAATAAAACAGGGTCGGGAGGTGCAGCCATAGGAACCACTGGTTCGACAAACCTCTTTAATAAGGACTTGTGGAAGATGTTATGGATCTTAAATGTCCCTGGAAGAAGCAAACAGAAGGAAACGGGATTAATAATTTCCATGATCTTATAAGGTCTAATGAACCTTGGCTTAAATTTTGGAGATGCAACCTTCATAGGGATATTCCTTGAGGACATCCAAACCAAGTCCCCCACTTTAAACCGAGGACCATCAGTCCTATGCCGGTTGGCAAACCGCTGGATTTTCTCCTGAGAGAGAGACAACCTCTCCACCACCTGGTCCCAAATCTGCTGCATACGCTGCACAATGGAGTCAATCCCTGGACAGACAGAAGCCTCCGCTTGTCCTGAAAAAAATCGAGGGTGAAACCCGGAATTGCAAAAAAATGGAGAGATCAAGGTGGCAGAGCTAGCTCTATTATTAAGAGCAAACTCAGCCAAAGGCAAAAAAGAGACCCAGTCATCTTGATCAGCTGACACAAAACATCTCAAATAAGTCTCCAAGGTCTGGTTTGTTCTCTCGGTTTGTCCATTGGTCTGAGGGTGAAATGCAGAGGAGAAAGACAACTGAACACCAAGTTTAGAACAAAATGTCCTCCAAAATCTGGAAACAAACTGGACTCCTCTGTCAGACACAATGTTCTCCGGAATGCCATGTAAACAAACCACATGCTGAAAGAACAAATGCACCAACTCGGAGGAGGAAGGCAACTGAGGTAATGGCACCAGATGTATCATCTTGGAAAACCTATCACAGATTACCCAGATAATGGTCATTCTCTGAGAGACAGGAAGGTCAGAAATAAAATCCATAGAAATATGGGTCCATGGCCTCTTGGGTACAGGTAATGGCGTTAACAAACCACTAGAACGAGAGCAAGGCTTGGAACAATAGCAAGTCCCACAGGACTGCACAAAGTCCCTGACGTCATGAGACAAGGTAGGCCACCAAAAGGAGCGACTCACCAAGTCTCTGGTACAAAAAATCCCGGGATGACCAGCCAACGTGGAACAATGAATCTCAGACATCACACTCTTTTTCCACTGGTCTGGAACAAACAATTTACCAACAGGGCAGCGCTCAGGTTTATCCTCCTGCACCCTTCCAGAGCCAGTCTCAAATTGGGCGACCCTTTTTCAAAATAACAGCAGGATCGGATAACTCAGGAGAATCTGTAAAGAAACTCCTCGAGAGGGCATCCGCCTTGACATTCTTAGTGCCAGGAAGAAAAGGAACCACAAAATTAAAACGTGTGAAAAACAAGGCCCACCTGGCCTGTCTACGATTAAGTCGCTTGGCTGATTCGAGATAAATCAGGTTCTTATGGTCCGTGAGGACCACCACCTGATGTTTGGCTCCTTCCAGCCAATGTCTCCACTCTTCAAAGGCCCACTTCATGGCCAATAACTCCCGATTACCCACGTCATAATTACGTTCAGTTGGAGACAACTTTTTAGAGAAAAAGGCACAAGGGTTACTCTTAGAGGTCTCTGAATCCCTTTGGGACAAAACGCCACCTGCCCCAATCTCAGAGGCATCAACCTCCACCTGAAACGGCAGAGAAACATCAGGCTGCCGTAGAACAGGAGCAGAAATTAATCTCTGCTTAAGTTCCTGAAATGCAGAAACTGCCTCAGGAGGCCAATTCACCACATCAGAGCCCTTTTTGGTCAGATCAGTCAATGGTTTAACAATAACAGAGAAATTACCAATACATTTACGATAAAAATTGACAAAACCCAAAAATCTCTGAAGAGTCTTCAATGAAGTAGGTTGAACCCAATCACAGATGGCCTGAACCTTGACCGGGTCCATTTCAATAACAGACGGAGACAAAATGAATCCCAGAAATGAGACCTTCTGTACGCCAAAAAGACACTTTGATCCCTTCACATACAGTGCATTCTCTCTCAAAATCTGGAACACAGTCCGAACATGTTTCACATGAGAGTCCCAGTCATTGGAAAAAATCAAGATATCATCCAATTAAACAATCAGAAATTTATCCACAAGATTCCTGAAAATATCATTCATGAAGGATTGGAAGACGGAAGGGGCATTAGTAAGCCCAAAGGGCATCACTAGGTACTCAACATGCCCCTCTGGGGTATTAAACGCCGTCTTCCATTCATCAACGTGGTTAATACGAATAAGGTTATACGTCCCCTGAGGTCAAGCTTGGTAAACCAAGTAGCACTTTTCACTCTGGAAAACAGATCAGAAATCAAGGGTAACGGATATTGATATTTCACAGTGATCTTATTCAGGAGGCGATAATCAATACACGGCCTCAATGAACCATCCTTTTTGGCCACTAAGAAAAAACCGGCACCCAAGGGTGAAGAGGATGGTCTGATATGACCCTTCTCCAATGACTTCTTGATATAAGATTGCAAATAGTGTTGAGCGATACGATAATGCAAATATCGGCTATCGGCCGATATTAGCTCTATCGGCCTTTCGATAATTCGTTTTGATATTTTCGTCTTATCGAATACCGGAATCGGATTTGTCACTGTCACTGTGAGTGTCCGTCGGTCGGGTCTGTCAGGAGTCAGCGGCACTTACCTGGCAGAAGATCTCCGGCGGTCACGTCCTGGACTGCTTGATGGCCGCCATTATCTTCTCCCTGGCGGTCACATGCAGTTTTTCGCGATAACTGCAGTGACTGCAGGGTAATCCCGGCCGTAAAGCAGTCAGTCCGATGACGTCACCGCCGGGGAAGCAGGTAATCAGCTGTGCTGCGCCGGGATGACACTCGTGGGACACTCGTTACTATGGACTGCGTCGGTCAGGTGGTATACTTTTTTTTTTTTTCATTTTTTACAGGAGATCGATGGCGTCGCAGGATGAGACTGTAATAAAAGTAATGAAAACTGTGTTTTTTTTTTTTTTTATTAAATTAAAAAAACTTTTTTAAGAACATTCACCCGTCCGGGTACATAAACAATTTAACTATTTACATACAGGGACCCTGTCCGGGTTATTTATAATTCTTTGGCAGGGGTGTTCCAGGTACCACCTGGTACTCTTCTGGTGCTTGCCAAACATCCGAGACACCAAGGACCACCAGGACCTGATGACGTCGTGTGGCCTGTACAGTCAAGTCGTGACCCTTCTATCTGGGTCTGTGTGGCCACCTCTTTCATCTCCCTCCGGGTCTGGAACCCTATGTCCCGGACTGTACGAACCCCAGGGTGCCTAACAGGCGCCGGGTACGGGCCAGCTATACTTATCATGTCCATAGCTGGGGCTGCTGAGGAGACCACTGAGGGAGGCTGGGGAGATTTACGGCGTGGGGTGGGCACTTTTGCAGAGGCCTGGATGTGGGAGGCTGAAGGCTCCGAGGGTCTCACAGGTTCCTGACACACTGGGGAGTAGGGGTCGCACCTGGTAACATTTAGGGCGTACCACCCATTGTAACCCCAGTGTCGGGTGTAAGTCACCAAGTCTCCTGGCAACAGGTCCCTCCCCGGGTGTCCTTCTGGGAGGTGAGCCTCCACGTCCCGCCGGGTCACAAAGACTTCTAAATAAAGTCCAGGCTCCTTGATGAAGCCCCAACCACCTTTCAATTTAAAGCTCCGTACTGCACCCTTATGCCGCGGCTCACTCAGGGTTCCTTTATCCTTTCTCATCCGGTCCTTATCTGCCCGGTCCTTCTCCAGGTGACGTTGGCGAAGTTTTAGGGTTTCTCGCTGCTCCCTTTGTCGCTCTGCTTCCCGCTCCCAACGTCTCCACTCTTCCTCCTGACGCCGGTTGAAATTCTCCTCCACCAGTTGCTCCATGTCTCCACCACTCCACTGCAGCTTACAGTGTCCGGTTTGCGGCAGCTCTCCTGTCGCCCCCCAGTCCTGGCAGCGCTCCCCTGCGGATGAAGCAGACGGCTCTAAATCAGATGACAGTCGGGGCTCTGGTACAGGCAGGTAGTGCTCTGGTGCCTGCGCGGCCTCCTCCATGAGGACGGGTGTCGCTTCTTCTGTCTCAGCGACGGGGGCAGACAGCGGGATCTGGGGTGCTGCTGACGGTGCTGCGGTTTTTGCAGGAACGGGTGCATCCACTGCGACAACGTCAACCGGATCACATTGCAAGGACTCCTCTACTAGAACGGGTGCCTCACCTTCCGGTACAGACACTTCAGGTAAGAGGGATTGGCGCCGCTCCAAGTTTATTTTTAGGGCACGCCAGCTGGCTTCCATCCTGGCAACCTCCTCCCGGTGCCGGGCTAGGCCTCTTAGGGTATCCTCTTCTTCTTGCAGCGTAGGAGGGTTTACAGGCCGGGTGCCCAACGGTGATTCCGTGGCGATCGGGTTGCTTCCGTGGGGGGAGAGCTCTGACTGCTCCATCCCTTCCCACTTCTGCTCGTCGTGTCCATTAGCCATCTCTGCCAAGTCACATGTGTCATTAGCATCTGGAGAGGGCCCCTCTTTTGTAGGGAGGCGGGACCTTCGTGTTAGTTTCCGCACACTGAGGAGGATGAGGAGGCGGAACTCCAGAGCTGTGGGGCACGATCTTACATTGCAGTACCATTTACAGTGGGCGGCCATCGTTTTCACGCCACTGAGTGACACCCACAAAGAGCACGCCCTTCTTCTTCACCAGTGCCTCGTCGTGACGCAGATATGGCGGAAAAATGGCAAATACATTCTCTTATGATTTTAGCAATTCTCAAGCACAAAACCAGTGCAATTCAGGCACACAGGACTCGCTTATAGCGAGCCCGTCGACTTCTATGGGTATGTCACGTCTTTACCCGGCAATTGAATTAGAGTCGATTTTACTATGTAGAAGTGTATAAACTATAAATATATGTATATATATATGTCACAATGATATGTATATATATATATGTATTCTATGTGTGTATATTTTGTGTTTACAATGAAAGAAAGGGTTTTTTTTGTTGCGATATTTTGTTCCCATAGACTTACATGGGACTTCCGGTATCGAAATCGGATATCGACGATATTTAGTGCTATCGGCGATACAATTTCGATACGATATTTTTAGATATCGAGCAATATCGCTCAACACTAATTGCATAGCATCGTGTTGAGGTACAGATAAATTAAAAAGGCGACCTTTAGGAAATTTACCACCAGGCACTAATTCAATAGCGCAATCGTAGCGTCTGTGAGGGGGCAAGGATGCAGATTTACTTTCACTAAACACATCAGAAAAAACAGTCAAAAAGTCAGGAACATCCTGAGACTGGGGAGAGGCAGAAAAAACAGGAGTCCCAGCATTCACACATTGGCAGCCCCAACTGGTCACAGACACAGATTTCCAATCCAAAACAGGATTTTGAATCTGCAACCAAGGGAAACCCAGAAAAATAATGTCATGCAGATTATGCAACACCAAAAATTTGCAACTCTCCTGATGATCTGGTTCAACCCTCATTATCACCTGAGTAGAAAATTGGGGTTTATTCTCCGCCAAAGAGGTAGAATCAATGCCCAATAGGGGAATAGATTTCCGCAGGGGTATCATGGGAAAGCCACAACGTTTGGCAAAGTCGAAATCCATCAGGTTAATAGCTGCTCCTGAATCAACAAAAGCCTGAGCCGAAAATGTGGACATGGAGCAAATCAGGGTAACAGTCAACAGAAATTTAGTCTGAACACTACACAAGACAACTGAGCGCGCAAAACGTCTTCCCCACTTAGGGCAGATGGAAATAGCATGAGACGCGTCACCACAGTAGAAACATAACCAATTGCGCTTTCGAAATTCATGACGCTGTGCCCCAGAAGTCACTCCATCACACTGCATGGGCTCAGGAGCTGGCCCACAAGGCAACACCATCTCACGTATACCTCTGCACTCACACAAACATCTGTCAATTTGAATAGCCAAAGACATAGAATCATTGAGACCATACGGTACAGGGAATCCCACCATAACGTCCTTTACATTCTCTGACAGACCCTTCCGAAAAAGGGCTGCCAAAGCATCATCATTCCATTTGGTCAGGACTGCCCACTTTTGAAATTTCTGACAATACAGTTCAGCGGCTTCACAGCCATGACTTAATGCCAACAAGGTCTTCTCAGTATGATCAGTGACATTAGGTTCATCGTACAACAACCCCAGAGCCTGAAAAAATACATCAACATCATTCAAAACAGGATCCTCAGGTGTCAGGGAAAAATCCCAATCCTGAGGGTCACCGCGCAGGAGAGAGATTACAATTTGAACCTGCTGTACTGCGTTCCCTGAGGACTTAGGCTTCAAGGCAAAAAACAACTTACAGTTATTTTTGAAATTCAGAAATTTAGCCCGATCCCCCAAAAACAAATCTGGCATGGGAATCCTAGGTTCCACAACCGGCAACCCAGCAAGATAGGTAGCAATACTCCGAACCTCAGTGGCAAGCTGATCCACACGGCCAGACAACTGTGCAAACTCCATTGAGAGAAAAAAAATCCTCCTCAGCACCCAGAGAAAAAGAGGGAAAAAATGCAACAGAAAAAAAAAATCTCTGACAACTCTGACAACTTTTTTTTTCTTTCCATACTATTTTTCCCTTCTGTGAGTACCATATAATTTTAGTCTGGCCGGTGATACTGTTATGTTTAGGTAGCTGAGGAGAAAAAGCAAAAACAGTAATACACCAGAGAGGCTGGAACCTATTGGATTGCAGTAACCTGAACTAACCACACAACTAGAGGTAGCCGTGGAGCGTTCCTACGTTGATCCTAGATGCCTCGTCATAGCCTGAGAGATAACTACACCTAAAGGCAGAAAAAGGAAAGCTATCTGCCCCGGAGCAGATCCCCAAAGAAAATAGGAAGCCCCCAAACATGTAATGGTGGTTAGACAAGAAGAAGCACGGACAAAGACAGAAAATAGAATGAGCAAACGCTGGGGCCCAATCTGTCTAGACAGAAAAGTACAGGAAAGGATTCTCACTGCAATCCAAAAAAAACCCCTAAAAAATACCAACTCTTCTGATTGCAAAAACACCTGAGATCACACGATCTCTACCACCTAAATCAGATCTCTGGTGTAACAAAACTAAGCCGCAGCCACTGAAAAGACAGGAAAAAGCAAATGAACAAATAACAGTGACTTCAGATAAACTGAGAGGAGCACAGGCCCCCAGGAGGGGACCCGGCTGACCTCCACAGAAGTGCAGGGAACTATGCAAAAAGCAAGCACAAAAATAAAAGCAGAAAATATCTTATCTGAAAGCAGAAGATTCAGGCAAGACTCAGCAAACTTCCAAATGAACCAGGAACCACAATTGAGACAAGAACAATTGATCACCGGCAACCATCATGGGAGGGAACCTCCCTTATATCAGTCCAGTCCGTGATCCCAGATTGCCATTCCTCCCTGTGAGGTTCAGTACTGTCTGCAACCACCAGAGGGAGCCTCTGCTCAGAAACCATCTCCAGCACATTCATAATAGTGAACCCTCTGTATTTTCTTTCATGCAGTCTTCTCTTTATGTTAGATTTGGATATTGATACGCCTACCTCCTGGAGAGTGTTGTGTACTTGGTTGGCTGTTGTGATGGGGTTTCTCTTCATCATGGAGAGTATTCTGCGATCATCCACCACTGTTGTCTACCGTGGGCGCCCAGGTCTTTTTGCATTGTTGAGTTCACCAGTAGTGTTGAGCATTCCGATACCGCAAGTATCGGGTATCGGCCGATATTCGCTGTATCGGAATTCCGATACTTAGTTCCGATATTTTTCCTATATCGTATACCGGAATCGGAAGTTCCCACAATTCTTTGAGAGGCACTGTGATTTTAGTCAGCCAATGAGGAATCCTACGAAGTGTGGGCACATCCTGTACTGCTGCAGTCATCTTAACTAATGGCATGGCTGTGATTGGCTGCTGAAATGATGTCAGAATGCACTATAAAAGGCGCCCGCCATTTTACCGTCACTGTGCTTTGAACTCAGTTAGGGACAGAACGCTGCTCTGCTGACTCTGAGGGACAGTTAGAGATTGCGATTTTTTGTACTGTGCATTAGGCAGGCTAGTTTACCAACCGCTGTGTAAAGCTTCCTTTTGCCTTGCAGTGTTGTTTTAACAGCTCTGTGCAAGGTGTGTGTGTGAGAGTGCAGGTGACGCTGCAGTTTGCTCTGCATCCAACGCTGTCTGTAGGCATCTGCACGTGTCACTCACAGACTCTTTTTTTTTCTTTAGTGTAATTCTAGCTGCTCCATTCAATAGAAATTATAGTGTGATGCGCTTCCATCCATAAACAATACATTGGTTGCAAACACTATAGAAGTACAGAAAGGAGCCTTTCACAGATAGTGAACAGTTGTGTTTCAGTGTTCACTGCAGTCTGTGAGGTATTTTTTTTTTTTTTAATGCAGATCACGCTCCAGTTACTTATTCAACTAATGCTGTGTGTACTCTGCTGAGTGTCTGTCACTGGCTCATCCTTGTCATTTTTCTAAAATTGGTGCTGCTTTATTCTATTTTCAATTTACTAAAATCTATTAGTGTGACGCTCTTCCATCAAAATACAATACATTGCTTGCTAACATAATAGAAGTCCACAAAAAGGCCTTTCACAGCAAGTGAACAGTTGTGTTCAGTGTTCACTCTAGTCTGAGGTTTAAATTTTTGGTAGGAGTGTACATCCCGCTCCACTTACTTCAACCACCGCTGCGTGTACTCTGCTGAGTGTCTGTCACTGGCTCATCCTTGTCATTTTTCTAAAATTGGTGCTGCTTTATTCTATTTTCAATTTACTAAAATCTATTAGTGTGACGCTCTTCCATCAAAATACAATACATTGCTTGCAAACATAATAGAAGTCCACAAAAAGGCCTTTCACAGCAAGTGAACAGTTGTGTTCAGTGTTCACTCTAGTCTGAGGTTTAAATTTTTGGTAGGAGTGTACATCCCGCTCCACTTACTTCAACCACCGCTGCGTGTACTCTGCTGAGTGTCTGTCACTGGCTCATCCTTGTCATTTTTCTAAAATTGGTGCTGCTTTATTTTATTTTCAATTTACTAAAATCTATTAGTGTGACGCTCTTCCATCAAAATACAATACATTGCTTGCAAACATAATAGAAGTCCACAAAAAGGCCTTTCACAGCAAGTGAACAGTTGTGTTCAGTGTTCACTCTAGTTTGAGGTTTAAATTTTTGGTAGGAGTGTACATCCCGCTCCACTTACTTCAACCACCGCTGCGTGTACTCTGCTGAGTGTCTGTCACTGGCTCATCCTTGTCATTTTTCTAAAATTGGTGCTGCTTTATTCTATTTTCAGTTTACTAAAATCTATTAGTGTGACGCTCTTCCATCAAAATACAATACATTGCTTGCAAACATAATAGAAGTCCACAAAAAGGCCTTTCACAGCAAGTGAACAGTTGTGTTCAGTGTTCACTCTAGTCTGAGGTTTAAATTTTTGGTAGGAGTGTACATCCCGCTCCACTTACTTCAACCACCGCTGCGTGTACTCTGCTTAGTGTCTGTCACTGGCTCATCCTTGTCATTTTTCTAAAATTGGTGCTGCTTTATTCTATTTTCAATTTACTAAAATCTATTAGTGTGACGCTCTTCCATCAAAATACAATACATTGCTTGCAAACATAATAGAAGTCCACAAAAAGGCCTTTCACAGCAAGTGAACAGTTGTGTTCAGTGTTCACTCTAGTCTGAGGTTTAAATTTTTGGTAGGAGTGTACATCCCGCTCCACTTACTTCAACCACCGCTGCGTGTACTCTGCTGAGCGTGTCTCACTGCCTCATCCTTCACATTTTTCTAAAATTGGTGCTGCTTTATTCTATTTTCAATTTACTAAAATCTATTAGTGTGACGCTCTTCCATCAAAATACAATACATTGCTTGCAAACATAATAGAAGTCCACAAAAAGGCCTTTCACAGCAAGTGAACAGTTGTGTTCAGTGTTCACTCTAGTCTGAGGTTTAAATTTTTGGTAGGAGTGTACATCCCGCTCCACTTACTTCAACCACCGCTGCGTATACTCTGCTGAGCGTGTCTCACTGCCTCATCCTTCACATTTTCTCGAATTGGTGCTGCTACATTCTATTTCAAATAATTCAAATCTATTACTGTGACGTGCTTCCATCCGTATACAATACATTGGTTGCAAACACTATAGAAGTACACAAAGGGGCCTTTCACAGCTAGTGAACATGGGTTTTTAATTTTGAACTAAAATATGTATTTTTTCAAATGACACAAATATAAGTAATGTTGAAGAGGAATAGTCCTACATCCATTGTTTGCACAATATTACAGGTGTACATCACGTCCCTTAATCAACAATGTATTATTATATTTACTTGTATGCTTTTATTTAAAAGCCAAGAACACAGAAGGATAACCTTCGCACTGCAGCTGTTGTCAAAGTTCAACCCACATTATGCACTTCCAACATTACAGCATTTGAGGCATGATGTGAGTTGGATTTGTCAAAGTTATGGAGTGAGAAGGTTCACCATTAGTACCCTATAGCATAAGTATGCTTTTGTGTTAGCATTTCTGTTAGACATGTGGATATCTGTCATAATATGTCACAATTATTTAGTTACAGATTTGTTACCAACAGTAATCATTGAATGGTTTTAAATGTGACGTTTGACTTGTTTACAGCTTAGAATTAAGGGTGTAGCCTGATATCTATGTGTAGCACTAGCCACTTTAACATGTCATGTTTTTTTCAACATGTGTAGCTAGGTAGCAGTAATTTTTGCCGGACACACAGCAGGGGAACAGCAGGCGTTACTGAACCCCACAAACACATCATCGATTGTTTTGATCTGTGCATCCAACACTTCTGAGCCCAGGGTCAAGGAGGGTGTAGGCTGAGGCCTAGTATGAGATGTTTGACATGGAAAACGTTGCCAACCAGTTAGTTAATCTGAAACCGGACAGACAAATTCAGGCGAGATTCATGCCTAGTTCATTTTCAGAAAAGTAAGCCGTTCTACATTATCGGAGGAGAGTCGCATGCAACGGTCTGTTAGTACACCACCTGCAGCAGTAAAGACGCGCTCCGATAATACACTGGCAGCAGGGCAAGCCAGCACCTCCAATGCATACTGGCTAAGCTCTGGCCATGTATCCAGCTTAGAGACAACAAACTTGAATGGGGAAGAGCCATCTGGGAGTACACTGAGAGGGCAAGACATGTAGTCTGTCACCATCTTACGGAAATGTTGCCTCCTGCTGACTGGAGCCGTCTCGGATGGTGTAGACATTGGTGGCGCTGCCACAAAACTTCGCCACATTTGGAACATACTGTTCTTGCCCTGTGCAGAGGCGCTGCTTGTGCTCCCTCTTGTTGCAGAGCTGTCTCCACTGCCTCGACGCACAGAGCTGCTTTGTAAAGCAGTAGCAGCAGCAGTGCTCTCGGCTGGAATGGAGAACATTATGGATTGCACCAGTGTGTCTTGGTACTTCCGAATTTTACGCTCCCGGTTCAACGGTGTGATGAGGCTTTGTAAGTTGTCCCGGTAGCGAGGGTCTAGGAGGGTGTACAGACAATAATCAGACGTGGTGTGAATGTGTTCGATGCGGCGGTCGTCTCTCAGGCACTGCAGCATGAAATCAACCATGTGCTGCAGACTCCCAACTGGCCAAGAAACGTTGTCCCCTACAAGAGGCGTCATCTCTGCCTGCTGTGCATCACCCCACCCTTGGTCTACATACTGACTAGAGCATTGTCTACCTCCCTCTGGAGCGATGTCTTCCTCCTCCATTGACTCCTCCTCATCCTCCTCACAAAGTCCTTCAAATACATAAAAATTTACAAAATTTAAAACTCAAAATTTTAAAACATTGTATCATAATTCTGTAACATCACTTTATGGAAACACAATAGCATTACAAAAGGATAGACAAAAACTGTACATTATGTGCTTTGTAAATACATTAAAAGTTTGGAATGGTTATGAAAATATAGACAGCGACTCTGTAGGTTCAATTGTTGATACAGCATGGTACTTTGAAAGTCCTCCAGCCCTTTGTGAGGAACCACGTTGCGCTGACTGTCCAGAAGGTGATGGAATTTGTGACTCCTCATCCTCCACCTCTTCCAAAACCTCATGCCTTAGTGCTTGTAGTGTTTTTTGAAGCAGGCAGATAAGGGGGACAGTCTGGCTGACTAGTGCATCATCTGCACTCGCCATCCGCGTTGACTCATCAAACGCACGCAAAACGTGGCAGATGTCCTTCATAGAGTCCTTCGCCACTCATTACACTGGCTGCCCATTCATTATAGGATCCAATTCTAACTACTGGTTCTCACCAACAAAGCTCTCCACAGTGCAGACCCCCCCTACATCTCCTCCCTCATTTATATTTATCGGCCTAACCGACTGCTGCACTCTGCAAACGACCTTCGACTAACCTCTGCAGTAATCCGTACCTCCCACTCCCAACTCCAAGACTTCTCCCGCGCTGCGCCAATCCTCTGGAATGCTGTACCCCAAGAAATTAGGACTATCCGCAATTTGGATGGTTTCAGGCGCTCCCTCAAAACACATTTGTTCACAGTGGCCTATCACATTCACTAATCAAAGTCATTCTATGTGTAAGTCTGTGTGTGTAGCCCATTCACTATCTCCATGCATCCTCACTCCCTTAAAATGGCTGGACCATCATTGTAAAAACACCATTGAATATAAACACCTGTACTTTGTATCTTCCCCACCTCATTGTAGATTGTAAGCTTTCACCAGCAGGGGCGGCTGATTTAGCTTTAATTATTATATTGTTAACGTTGTTGTGACTTTTGTTTGAGTTTGTTTTGTTAAATGTAAAGCACTGCGGAATATTATGGCGCTATATAAATAAAGAATATTATTATTATTCTTATTATAGAGGCCCACTCAGTAGTGGTGAAGTGTGAATGGCGCTAATTGCGAGTTGATTGTGCCTGATGCAGCTGATACTCCATTACTGTTGGCTGCTGCTCACACAACCGCTCCAACATATGTAACGAGGAATTCCACCTGGTGGGTACGTCACATATGATGCGATGTTCATCAAGGCGAAATCTGCGTTGTAGAGCTGCAATCAGCGATCTGGCCATGCTGGAACGTCGCAAGTGAGCGCACTCTAGGCGGACCTTGTGCAGCAGTGCATCAAGATCCGGATAGTCCCTCAAAAAACTCTGCACGACCAAGTTGAGCACATATGACAGACATGCTATGTGAGTGAGGTTGCCAAGGCCCAGAGCTGCCACCAGATTTCGGCCATTGTCACACACTACCAAGCCTGCCTGTAGATTCGCTTCCAAAAACCACACGTCGCTCTCCTGCTTTATGGCATTACAGAGCTCCTGCGCTGTGTGGCTAAGATTCCCCATGAAAATTAATTTCAGGATGGTCTGTTGACATTTGGAAACAGCTGTGCTCATATCGGTCGCAACAGGTAAACGTTCACGGGTCCATGTGGAGGTAGACCGTGACGGCTCCTGCAGCGATGATTCTGAGGAACTGGAGTAGGAGGAGGAGTCAATGTGTATAGACTTGATTACTGCAATCCTTGGAGTTGGCAGAACACGTACAGCGCCACTCACAAGATCAGTACCCGGCTACACAACATTGACCCAATGGGCAGTGAGGGAAATGTATTGTCCCTGGCCATGGGTGTTAGAAGCCTCTTGTTAGGTTTTGTTTCAGTTTGCTGGTCACATGACCTTTTTTCCCTATTTAGTCTGGCTCCGCCCTTCTGGCTTTGCTTGACTTCATTGTATTATCTACTGTTAAGCTAGCTGGGTGCTTAGGTGCCTTAATCAGTCAGTTTTGCTTGATGTTAGGATCGCAAAGTATTTTTTTTTCTGTTTAATTATCCATGCTGCAATTAATGTTAGGAGGTGTCCACCTTTACTCCCAGTCCCTAGATCTTGTAGGGATTCCTCCCTCGCAACTATAGGTCTTCGTTCACACTAGATGAGGACTTTAGCGGGTCTGGTCGCAGGATCAGGTTCCCCGTTACATCGTAGGGATTCAGCTTAGTTGTATTGTAGGGACAGAATTCCCTTCTTTCCTTACTGGTTGTAGCAGATCATAACAATGGGTACTGGTCCACGCATCGGTGGTCAGGTGGACCTTGCTACTGAGGGCGTTTAGTAGCGCATGTTTAATTTTTCCCTCAACATGCTTTTGCAGACCAGGGACGGCTTGCCTGCTGAAATGAAATCGGCTTGGCACATTGTATTGTGGGACTGACAATGATATTCAGTTACGGAAACTGTCTGTCTCCACCAGCCTGAATGACAGCATTTCAAGGGACAGGAGTTTTGCAATGCCAGCATTCAGAGCCTGTGCTCGTGCATTGTTTGCGGAGTATGGCCGTCTTGTATCCCATGCCTGTGCTACCGATAGCTGTTTTGTGGCCTGGGAGTGTGAGGATGACAGGGAACTTGCTGCTGTGTGTGGAATAACACTTTGTCTCTGGACAACAGTGGCCGAGGTTCTTCCATGGCGATCCTGTGAGGAAGCAGAACCAGCTGTGTGTGAGCTCGATGAAGAGGCTTCAACACAACCTGAAGATGTAGGTGCTGCTGTAGGTTGGCCTACATCTCCAGTGTGTCTTCGTAACTCAACTACATGCTTTGTCCGCACATGTTTCCACATATTTGTGGTATTGAGGTGACTGACACTTTTAGCTATTTTTAATTTTTGATTACACAGCTTGCATTTGACATAGCAAATATCATGTGCAAGTGTGTGAAAAAAGGACCACGCAGTGCAAGTCCTGGGAGCGCACGTTTTGACTTTTGGAAGACAACTGCTCCGAACAGGTACCAAACTGGAGGCTACAGGCAACCGAGTCTGCAGCCTAACTCTCCCTCCTGTTTGTACCGTTGGGGCAATGTCTTCCTCTATCTTCCTTCTATCACTAACCACTTCTCTAGGCCTCTCCCAGCTTTAAACCAAAGTACTGGTTCTCAGTCACAAAGCTATCCACAGTGCAGCACCCCTCCTACATCTCCTCCCTCATTTCTATCTATCGGCCTAACCGACTGCTGTGCTCTGCAAACGACTTTCGACTAACCTCTGCACTAATATGTACCTCCCACTCCAGACTCCAAGACTTCTCCCGCACTATGCCAATCCTCTGGAATGCTGTACCCCAAGAAATTAGTACTATCCACAATTTGCATGGTTTCAGGCGCTCCCTCAAAACACATTTGTTCAGAGCGGCCTATCACATTCACTAATCAAAGTCATTCTATGTATTCTGTGTAAGTGTGTATGTGTGTGTGTGTCTCTAGCCCATTCACTATCTCCATCCCTCAGTCCCTTAAGATGGCTGGACCATCATTGTAAATGCACTATTGTATATAAACACCTATACTTTGTATCTCCCCCACCTCATTGTACATTGTAAGCTGTCACAAGCAGGGGCGACTTATTTAGCTTAAATTATTGTATTGTTAACGTTGTTACTTATGACTTGTGTTCTTAAACTGCAAAACTGTAAAGCGATGCGTAATATGATGGCGCTATATAAATTAATATTATTATTATTAGGATTCCTCTGAGCTACTCCCACCACCTTCCTGTTCCTCACGCCATGTTGGGTCTTGGACCTCATCATCTCCACTACCCTCTTCCAACACCTGCTGCTGTTGGGTGGTCCGGCCAGCACCATGCTCAACAGAAACTGGCACCTGAGTCTCATCATCATCAGATGCGTTCTGCGGTGTGCTGACCATCATCACTGTCTCACCCGCCTCTTCAGATTCAGAGAGACACAGCTGTTGCGCATCACTGCATACTCCCTCTTCTTCACATTACAGAATGCTGCTTGGCTGGGCCCCTGTTTGCAAGCCAATAGATTCTGAGAACAGAAGCAGACACTCAGCTGGCTCCTGTACAGAACTCTCTGACTGCCTGGGCAATTTGCCAGGCGGTGAAGAGACAGATGGTTGCTCAACAGTGCTGTGGTCCTGAGAGGAGGTGGAAGCAATTGAAGTCAATGCATTGGCTGACATCCAACCAACAACGGCTTCAATTTGTTCTTCCCGCAGCAGGGGGGTACTCCGAGCGCCTACAAAAGTGCGCATAAAGGAACGCTCACGGGGAAAACTGGTGGATGCTGTGTCACTGGGGGCCGCAGCAGCCACAGAATCCCCACGTCCTCTCCCTGAAGAAACTCCACGGCCACGACCACGTGCCTTACTCCCTGCCTTCTTCATCTTGGTAGATTGATAAAGAAAGTCTGAAAAGTTATAAGGCCTAAGTGTGGTTATTCCGCAGAGACTGCAGTGAACACTGCACACAACTGTTCAGTAGGTGTGAAAGGCCCCTTTGTGTACTTCTATAGTGTTTGCAACAAATGTATTGTATACGGATGGAAGCGCGTCACACTAATAGATTTTATTTATTTGTAATAGAATGGATCAGCAACAATTAGAGAAAAATTTCAAGGATGTGCCAGTGACACACGCTCAGCAGACTACAACCAGCAGTGGTTGAAAAACTAACTGGAGCGTGATCTGCACTCCAAAAAGGAAAACCTCAGACTACAGTGAACACTGCACACAACTGTTCACTACCCAACGCGTCTCAGCAGGAAGGCAGTCTGTGCGTCAAAACAAAGGCGCAAGCATACATCCACGTACCCTGTTTATAAAGCTATATAAAAAAAATTATGTAGTAGTGACGCACACTTTATTGAGGTACAGTATTACATCGCCATTCACCATCTGTGGCTATGCAGTCTCATCTATATATACCTTATCTATCCGTTGTCATGCTTGCAAGTTGACAGTCAGGCATAAATAGCAATTTTCACTATGCACTATGCACTATGCACTTTTTAAAGGTTATGTTTGTTAATAAAAATGATTATTGCCACATATTATGAGTATTACATGATGGAAATTGTCTAATTTTGTATAAACTGTTTAGTGACATTATTCAGCAAATGTAACATTTTAGTAATGTCACAGATAACTTGTAATGCTGATGATGTTTTGAAGTCAGACATTCATTGTCTATACAATAAAAATGGTGTTCATACTGTTACTTATCCATCATTAATGGATTCAGATATGTACTTGTATGCTTTTATGTACAACCGTATAGCAGATTCCTTAACTAATTTATTTTGTGGTTTGCATTGCTGTTCAACATGTTAATGTATGTGTTTATGTTTGTCAATTCTTTATTTATCTAGATATTAGTTTAAATGAAATCATCATCTTATGGTAGTAAAGGTTATCTTTCTCTTGTTTGAAGTATAGACATTTAAAATTGACAGGTAACAAGTAGAGTTGAGCGATACTTTCCGATATCCAAAAGTATCGGAATTGGAATGGTATCGCCGATACCCAAAAAATATCGGCGATACCCGATACCGATACCGGAAATCCAATGTAAGTCTATG
The DNA here is from genome assembly GCA_033576555.1 of Oophaga sylvatica. Classification (NCBI taxonomy): domain Eukaryota; kingdom Metazoa; phylum Chordata; class Amphibia; order Anura; family Dendrobatidae; genus Oophaga; species Oophaga sylvatica. The sequence continues at coordinate 22,005 of JARQOD010000790.1, read as the reverse complement.
GGAACAAAATATCGGAATTAAAAAAACCCCATTCTTGCCTTGTTGGTTAATTGTACATGAAGGAAAACAACAAAGAGTAATGTAGAATGTATTGGGGAAGGTTGAGGAGACATTAAAGGCATAGAAGTTTAACCCAATCAAATGGAATAGCATAAATATATTTTTTTTAAAGATGTTCGGATTGACGAAGACATTGTCAATGTTGTTAACGTTTTTTCTATTTTGGCAAATATGTATATTTCACAACTTCCATGCTCTTCACCTTTTTAACTTTTGACACACTTTCTCCTTCATAATCTTCAGCAGCATCATCTTTTTCATCAAATTATTCTTCATCTTCACCTTCTTTATCTTCTTCTTAAACTTCTTGCCATTCATCTTTTTGTTAACATTACTCATATTCTTCTTATTAAACTATTATTCTTATTCATATTGTACTTCATCTTCTTCATCATATTCTTATTTGTGACAGAGATTCCTGTACTTGTAATCTGTCAAAGTATGAATTTTTCATCCTTCCGTTCTTGCTGTTCCAAAAGATTTAAATTACAACAGTATTTGTCCGTGTTCAGTTTAGCCTGCAGCAGCAGGCATTTTCCAGGGGCACCACGAGGAGGAACGGACTCACCCCCATACACTGCTTAGTCTTCTTCTGCTTATAATTTAGAGCATATATTTTGCTCTTCATTTTGGTCTTATACTTCATGTTCTTCTGCTTTTTGATCTTCTGCTTATTGTTCTTCTGTCTCTTGTTCTGTATCTTGTAGTTTTTCTTAACCTTCTCAGTCCTTTTGGGTAATCTTTTATTTCTTCTTTGTGATGGTGTTTAGGCTGGTTGGCTTGATGCTCGTCGTCCTTGTGGTCATCATCTTCTTCGGGGTGGTCATCAGGGTCGTCGTCTTCATTGTTGGAGATCCAGAGTGATTACCCAAAAAAACATTTAAAAAATCTTCAATTTGTAAATGTAGCAGAAGGTACAAGAGCCAATGCAAGTAACGAGGACCAGCTAACTGTGCTGGAACCCAGAGGGGCAGCAGAAGGAAAAGAGCCAATGGCACAACCGAGGACCAGCTGACGTTACTGGGACACGGTTACTAAGCAGGAGGTACCTGTGCTCCAAAGCACTACCAAGGACCAGCAGACGTTGCTGGAACTTGGATACCGAGATGGAGGCACCTAGGCCAAAGGCACTGCGGAGAACCAGTTGACGGTACTGGAACCCGGACGGGTAGCAGAAGGTACAAGAGCCAATGCAAGTAACGAGGACCAGCTGACTGTGCTGGAACCCGGAGGGGCAGCAGAAGGAAAAGAGCTAATGGCACAACCGAGGACCAGCTGACGTTACTGGGACACGGTTACTAAGCAGGAGGTACCTGTGCTCCAAAGCACTACCAAGGACCAGCAGACGTTGCTGGAACTTGAATACCGAGATGGAGGCACCTAGGCCAAAAGCACTGCGGAGAACCAGTTGACGGTACTGGAACCCGGACGGGTAGCAGAAAGTACAAGAGCCAATGCAAGTAACGAGGACCAGCTGACTGTGCTGGAACCCGGAGGGGCAGCAGAAGGAAAAGAGCCAATGGCACAACCGAGGACCAGCTGACGTTACTGGGACACAGTTACTAAGCAGGAGGTACCTGTGCTCCAAAGCACTACCAAGGACCAGCAGACGTTGCTGGAACTTGGATACCGAGATGGAGGCACCTAGGCCAAAGGCACTGCGGAGAACCAGCTGACGGTACTGGAACCCGGACGGGTAGCAGAAGGTACCCATGTAAATTTAAGTTGACAGGCCGTGAGCCGGCCGCAGTTACGGAATCACACAGTACTACAGTGAGTGATTGTCCTATTGTCACAACGGAAACAGCCTTTATTTGCATATCCCGCAGCACACATAGGAAGCACCTAAACTCCAGGCACCATAGAGTCGGCTAACCCGACCGCAACATAACAGGACAACTTATTGGAGGCTAAGTGATGTTTACACTGACAGGAAACAGATGGCGTGCTGTAACCAGTTTGGGCAGGAGTGAGTACCCGTGCCAATGACACTTCCGAGCAACAACTGGCGGTGTTGTAGCCCAGGTATGAGAAGAGAACCGGTTGGAGGCAGCAGGACTTTTTGCCGTTCACACAGCAGGGGAACAGCTGACATTACTGAACCCCAGTAGCACAGGAGCAAGTGTTGACTGTGCTAACAGCACTTCCGAGCAGCAACTGGCGGTGTTGTAGCCCAGGGATGAGAAGACAACAGGGTGGAGGCAGCAGGACTGTTTGCCGTACACACAGCAGGGGAACAGCTGACATTACTGAACCCCAGTAACACAGGAGCAAGTGTTGACTGTGCTAACAGCACTTCCGAGCAACAACTGGAGGTGTTGTAGCCCAGGTATGAGAAGAGAACCGGTTGGAGGCAGCAGGACTTTTTGCCGTTCACACAGCAGGGGAACAGCTGACATTACTGAACCCCAGTAACACAGGAGCAAGTGTTGACTGTGCTAACAGCACTTCCGAGCAACAACTGGCGGTGTTGTAGCCCAGGGATGAGAAGACAACAGGGTGGAGGCAGCAGGACTTTTTGCCGTTCACACAGCAGGGGAACAGCTGACATTACTGAACCCCAGTAACACAGGAGCAAGTGTTGACTGTGCTAACAGCACTTCCGAGCAACAACTGGTGGTGTTGTAGCCCAGGTATGAGAAGAGAACCGGTTGGAGGCAGCAGGACTTTTTGCCGTTCACACAGTAGGGGAACAGCTGACATTACTGAACCCCAGTAACACAGGAGCAAGTGTTGACTGTGCTAACATATCAAAAAACTGACCGGCACATCCAAACTTAGATTCAGTGTGAACAGGTGCTAAACCTAGAGTCACCAACATACAAGAAGAAAAGGTAGCACACTGTAGCGCTATAGCTTGCAAACACGAAATATGAAAAATATGAAAAATGAATTACATCATTACCTTAGAAATATGAAAAATTGAGAAGTCTTAGCGCATAAGATGGCCAAATTATGTGAGCCTGATAGCCACGTCAAGGCTCTTCTCGTATAACAGGTCCCTAACTAATGCCTATCCTCGCTTTAGAAAAGTCTGTCTGCATGGGAACCTATGAATCCTCTTTTCAGACTAAAATCTACATCTCTGTGGAGGGGTGATGAACCTGCTGTAATTAAAAGGCCTGTGACCACCAGGTGGAGTGCTCAGGCAGAAGGTAAATGAATACATATCAAAAAACTGACCGGCACATCCAAACTTAGATTCAGTGTGAACAGGTGCTAAACCTAGAGTCACCAACTCATATACATACAAGAAGAAAAGGTAGCACACTGTAGCGCTATAGCTTGCAAACACGAAATATAAAAAATATGAAAAATGAATTACATCATTACCTTAGAAATATGAAAAATTGAGAAGTCTTAGCGCATAAGATGGCCAAATTATGTGAGCCTGATAGCCACGTCAAGGCTCTTCTCGTATATCAGGTCCCTAACTAATGCCTATCCTCGCTTTAGAAAAGTCTGTCTGCATGGGAACCTATGAATCCTCTTTTCAGACATACGAGAAGAGCCTTGACGTGGCTATCAGGCTCACGTAATTTGGCCATCTTATGCGCTAAGACTTCTCAATTTTTCATATTTCTAAGGTAATGATGTAATTCATTTTTCATATTTTTCATATTTCGTGTTTGCAAGCTATAGCGCTACAGTGTGTTACCTTTTCTTCTTGACTGTGCTAACAGCACTTCCGAGCAGCAACTGGCGGTGTTGTAGCCCAGGGATGAGAAGACAACAGGGTGGAGGCAGCAGGACTGTTTTCCGTACACACAGCAGGGGAACAGCTGACATTACTGAACCCCAGTAACACAGGAGCAAGTGTTGACTGTGCTAACAGCACTTCCGAGCAACAACTGGCGGTGTTGTAGCCCAGGTATGAGAAGAGAACCGGTTGGAGGCAGCAGGACTTTTCGCCGTTCACACAGCAGGGGAACAGCTGACATTACTGAACCCCAGTAAAACAGGAGCAAGTGTTGACTGTGCTAACAGCACTTCCGAGCAACAACTGGCGGTGTTGTAGCCCAGGGATGAGAAGACAACAGGGTGGAGGCAGCAGGACTGTTTGCCGTACATACAGCAGGGGAACAGCTGACATTACTAAACCTCAGTAACACAGGAGCAAGTGTTGACTGTGCTAACAGCACTTCCGAGCAACAACTGGCGGTGTTGTAGCCCAGGGATGAGAAGACAACAGGGTGGAGGCAGCAGGACTGTTTGCCGTACACACAGCAGGGGAACAGCTGACATTACTGAACCCCAGTAACACAGGAGCAAGTGTTGACTGTGCTAACAGCACTTCCGAGCAACAACTGGCAGTGTTGTAGCCCAGGGATGAGAAGACAACAGGGTGGAGGCAGCAGGACTTTTTGCCGTTCACACAGCAGGGGAACAGCTGACATTACTGAACCCCAGTAACACAGGAGCAAGTGTTGACTGTGCTAACAGCACTTCCGAGCAACAACTGGCGGTGTTGTAGCCCAGGGATGAGAAGACAACAGGGTGGAGGCAGCAGGACTGTTTGCCGTACACACAGCAGGGGAACAGCTGACATTACTGAACCCAGTAACACAGGAGCAAGTGTTCACTGTGCTAACAGCACTTCCAGGCAACAACTGGCAGTGTTGTAGCCCAGGGATGAGAAGACAACAGGGTGGAGGCAGCAGGACTGTTTGCCGTACACACAGCAGGGGAACAGCTGACATTACTGAACCCCAATAACAAAGGAGCAAGTGTTCACTGTGCTAACAGCACTTCCGAGCAACAACTGGCGGTGTTGGAGCCCAGGGATGAGAAGACAACAGGGTGGAGGCAGCAGGACTGTTTGCCGTGCACACAGCAGGGGAACAGCTGACATTACTGAACCCCAGTAACACAGGAGCAAGTGTTGACTGTGCTAACAGCACTTCCGAGCAACAACTGGCGGTGTTGTAGCCCAGGGATGAGAAGACAACAGGGTGGAGGCAGCAGGACTGTTTGCCGTACACACAGCAGGGGAACAGCTGACATTACTGAACCCCAGTAACAAAGGAGCAAGTGTTCACTGTGCTAACAGCACTTCCGAGCAACAACTGGCGGTGTTGGAGCCCAGGGATGAGAAGACAAAAGGGTGGAGGCAGCAGGACTGTTTGCCGTACACACAGCAGGGGAACAGCTGACATTACTGAACCCCAGTAACACAGGAGCAAGTGTTGACTGTGCTAACAGCACTTCCGAGCAACAACTGGCGGTGTTGGAGCCCAGGGTCAAGGAGGATGTTTAAATACTAGATCAAGTATTTTCCTTGTTACGTGTCAATTAAAAATGTCTATACTCCAAACAAGAGAAATATAGCCTTTAGTACCATAAGATGATGATTTTAATTAAAAAAATATATGTAAATTAATAATTTACAAACATAAGCGCATACATTAACATGTTGAAAAGCAATGCAAACCACAATTAAAATAGGTTAAATAATCTGCTATACGGTTTAAAATAAAAGCATACAAGTACATATCAGAATCCATTAATGATGGCTAAGTAACAGTATGTACATCATTTTTATTGTGTAGACAATGAATGGCTGACTTAAAAACATAATCAGCATTACAAGTTATCTTTGACTTTCATAAAACTTTACATTTGGTGAATAATATCACTAAAAAGTTTTTAAAAATATCTAAAATTTCCATCATGTAATACTGATAATATGTGCCAATCATTTATATTAACAAACAAAAACTTTAAAAAGTGCATAGTGCATAGTGAAAACAGCTATTTATGCCTGACTGTGGACTTGCAAGCATGACAACGGATAGATAAGGTATATATAGATGAGACTGCATAGCTACAGATGGTGAATGGCGATGTAATACTGTACCTCATGTGAGACAGTGAAGGAATGTGTGTCGAATGGGGTGTACATTTCACCTAGGTACTGTGATGTATGGTATAAGGGAAATGTGTGGCTTTGTAAACCTAGTGGTAGAGAAAGGTCACTACACCTTACATTCATTACACACTTGCAGCTCAGGCCCGAAACTACTCAGGTGTTAATTAGGAGACCAGAAGTAGGTGTCTGCAAACACAGTCAGAGAGCTCGCTTAGTCTGGACAGGGAGTCCAGGCACAAGAAGCAGTCTCCAGGAGTTTGAGCTATCTCAGTCTGGGTGCTCGATGTACCCCGGACACAGGAGTAGTCTCAGTGAGAATCCGTGCGAATAGCGGCTGAATAGGAGTGGAGCTCTCTCAAGTCTGGACATTGGATGTGCCTTCAGACACAAGGAGGAGACTCTGTGAACCTCCATGCTGGTAAATGCTGAACATATGTGTTGTTTTGGCCCAGGCTGGTAGAGCCGGGACCCGGATAGAAAGGGAAATCTATCTAAGTGTAATTAGTGGCTAGACAAGCCTAGGTCTTCTGTTTATGATTTGTTTTATATCTGTTTGCTGTGGACTTTAATAAAACTGGTTGCGGCCAGTTTTTACCAGAATTGCTGTCTGAATGAACTGTTTTCGTGCCACTCTGTCTACCCAGACAGCGATCCTAGAGCTATATCCCCTGAAAAGCTTACAATTGGTGGAGAATGCGGGCATGCAGCACAGTGGCTTAGAGACAGCAATAAAAGTGAAGTCTGTTGAAATAGCAGCAGAGGAAAAAAAAAAAAAAAAGTGTGTCAGCAAAAACGTCTGATTGGAGCAGTCTTAAAGAGACAGTAGCCCTAATAGAGTTTGCAAAAGAAAAAAAAAAGTGTGTCTGCACAGCAGAGCTGAGTTTTCTGTGGAAAAGACTGTGGAGTGTATATGTCTTGAGTGAAGACTGCCGTTGTTGAGACAGAGAAGTCTGACAGCATGGATGACAGCATGGAGGCACTGTTTGAACAAATGGCGCAAGTTAATGTGCAACATAAGACTGCTGTGGTTGAGACAGATAAGTCCGGCAGTATGGAGGAGCTCATTGAGTACCTGGTACAGGCCCAGCAGAGCATGCGGCTGCGGTGCCAGCAACAGCAGCAGGAGAATAACCGGTTGTTGGAGCAGATTGCAGCTCTCAGCACCTCGTCCCAGAGTAATGTTGTGAAGGCACCTGGGTTGTCCGCTGTAAAGAAGGCGGTAAGACGGTCCCTGAAAAAGATGACACCTTGTGATGATGTGGAGGTATATCTCACTAGGTTTGAGGGACTGGCAGAGAAGGAGAATCTGCCCCTATCTGAATGGGCCATGATGGTCGCACCCTATTTGATTGGAGAGCCCCAAAGGGCCTATGCTGACCTGAGCGAGCAGGACAGCCAAGACTATGCCAAGCTGAAAGCGGAGATTCTTACCCGGCTGGGTGTTACGGTGACAGCCCGTGCCAGGGGAGTTCATGACTGGAGATGCAGTTGGGAATCTGCAGTCAGCAAACCTGATTATGGAGTTGGAAAGGTGATAGTGAACCGCTACACCCGAGCATGTCCTCCTGAGGTACAGCCAGAGGTCGGACAAGGAGACCACCAGGACGCCAATCATCTGGTCAGCCTGATGGAGAAGGCCTTCGCCAGCAAAGACTGTCTCCGTGACCAGCCGTCTGAGAGGTCTTCACTTCAGAGTTCCCGGACGCTGAACTCTCGCGGTAAGAGCGTTCCAGCTGTTGGGGACATGGGGTATGCTGATAAGCGGGTTCAGGCCCGAGGGGACATGTGGGTGGGAGAGTGTGATGGACAGTGTTGGAGCTGGCGTGAAATTGCAGCCAACTGTCCAATAGAGGGGGAGCCTATGTGTTGTGATGTTGGCGGATCCCTCTCTCCCTGCGCAGAGCCTGTGTGTGTGTCCACCTCAGCCGAAGAGACTGGACCACAGGTGTTCCCGGTGGTTGTAAATGACTGCCCAGCGCAGGCCCTCTTGGACTCAGAGAGTCCAGTGACTTCCGTATGTGACAGCCTGATTGATAGGGACTTCATCCCTGATAAGCACCTGAGTATGGTGTGCATCCATGGAGACACCAAAGTCTACCAGAGACTGCCGTGGACTTGGTCCCCAAACTCGGGGAGGTTTCATATGAAGTGGGGGTAGTGAAGAACCTGGTGCACTTCGTCATATTGGGTAATGACTTTCCCCGGTCTAAGGATCTCTGGGGGAAAAATGTTTCTGATGGACAGTGTGATGAAGCTCCTATTGAGGGTGCGCAGTCCCGAGGGGCGGAACACAATGCTAGTGGGCCGTTAAACTTATGTGATGATGATGATAATGATAATGATGATGATGATGATGATCATGATAATGATGATGATCATGATAATGATGATGACCCTGATAATGATGCTGATGCTGATAATGATAATGATGATGATCATGATAGTGATGATGATACTGATCATAATCATGATAATGATATTGATAATAATGATGACTGTGATAGTGATGAAATTCCTTTGCAGGTGATGTTGGGAGACGAGGATGGTGGTTCTCGGGAACCGAGTGTCCCTTACTTACCTGTGTCCTGTGACAATTTTGAGAGTGAGCAGTGGCGAGACCCCTCTCTTAGGACTGCACAGGAAAATATGATTGTTCTAAATGAGGTTTCCCAGGAGCCTGGCTCTGAGGAAAGGTTTCCTCATGCTGCCATGGACAATAGCCTATTGTATAGGGACACTGAAGTCCAGGGAGAGGTCGTGAGTCAGCTCCTGGTACCTGAGCTATATAGAAGTATAGTGCTGGGGTTGTCACATAGTCACATACTTGAGGGACCAGATGGTGAAGTTAATGTTGTGGATGACATGTTAACTAAGGTTCCAGATCAGGATGTGAATGAGAATGAATTGTATACTCCTGAAAGTGAGCAGGATGAGAATGAGAATGAATTGTATAACCCTGAAAGTGACCCGGATGTGGCTGAGAAAAAGGGGTCAGACAGGGATAGTGGGAGTGATAGTGAATCATCTGATGACAATAAAGTAACCAGTGCAAATGAGGAAGGCATGGTAGCAGAGGAGGTTGAGAGTCCTGAGAAGAAAGCTGATGCTGACCTTACAGCCAGACAGAAGATGGCATCTGAAGATGTTTTACAGTTGGCCGGTTCCCTGGCGAAGACTAAGGTGAAAGGAGGAGAGCTGAGCTTTAAAGGCAGGACTCTGAAACTGAACACAGCACAAGTGGATGCTGTTGAAGATGAGAAGTTGTCGGTGTGTGGTGTGGATCTGCATCATGCCAAGGACTCTGAAGGTGATGCTGCAGAGGTGGAAAAAGCCATAGAAATGGTGGTCACCAAGCCAGGTGCCTCATCAGAAGCTGAGGTCTCAAGTGAGGCTGTGAGGAACAAGACTGAAGAAGCGGCCGAAGTAGTAAAAGACGTCCAACAGCTACAGGAGAAGATGCGTCTCCAAGAGGTATCCACCAAAGACATGAAGACTGATATTGTTGCATTACGCGAGCAGCTGCAACAGTGTAAACTGGATGTGTTATCTCTTCGCCGGGAACGTGAGCGGTGCCAGCAGTTGCTACAGAGAGTACGAAGTGACAGGGAAAGTGTATACAGTACCTTGCAAGATCAAGGAAAAATGGTTGCACAGGTACCAGAGGAATTAATTACTTCTCAGAAAAAATTTCAAACTGTGATGAAGGAGCGTGATGAGAACCATGAGCACCTTCTTGAGAAGGACAATGAAGTAAAAGGAAGGATACAGGGAGTCTCTTCTTTGCGAGAACAAATGCCGCAACTACACGAGGAGGTGAAAGCAGAAAAGATGATGAGCCTTGACTTGTTAGAAGATGTGGATCTCCTGGAGAAAGAAGTAAGAGCTCTGCGTCTTATGCAAAGTGAGCCTGTACAAGAAGAGGATGAATTATGTGTACTGCAAAAGAAAAACGATCAGCTCCTTCTACAGTGCCAATCATGTGAACAGTGTAGCTTAAATGGTCAAAGACCATGGCAGAGGAGCTTAAGTTCTGTGAAATAGAATTCATGAATCAACTGATATTTAAGAAAGTAGATGTGCTAAAGAAAGTTCAGGGGGAATTAGAGAAAGTGGCAAAACCCCCTTTACCTCCTGGGATAGTTGGTGACACATGGTCAGTGCACCAAGGACAGGAGGTACGTGAGTTTCTGAGAAAGAGTCAGCAGAAGTGTTCTGATGTGCCGGGTCGTACTTCTCTGGCCAGGCACTATATCGAAACTGAGCCCGGCCCTAAGGTCAAGATGAAACCGTGCAGGATACCCGGGGCCCGCAGAGAGCATAGGCCTGGGAGGGTACAGGGTAGTGCGGATGCTTCAGATGAAGAGAAAGCTGATGTTGGCTATGGCTCAGGTGAAGATACAGATGACAGTAGTGAAGATGAAGCTGATAAAGGCCATGACTGGTCCAGAGTTCGCTGTCTCTTTTGGATTGTTGACCAGCCCTCCGGTCTGGATGACCAGCCCTCCGGTCTGGAGAAGAGGGAGGGGATATGTGAGACAGTGAAGGAATGTGTGTCGAATGGGGTGTACATTTCACCTAGGTACTGTGATGTATGGTATAAGGGAAATGTGTGGCTTTGTAACCTAGTGGTAGAGAAAGGTCACTACACCTTACATTCATTACACACTTGCAGCTCAGGCCTGAAACTACTCAGGTGTTAATTAGGAGACCAGAAGTAGGTGTCTGCAAACACAGTCAGAGAGCTCGCTTAGTCTGGACAGGGAGTCCAGGCACAAGAAGCAGTCTCCAGGAGTTTGAGCTATCTCAGTCTGGGTGCTCGATGTACCCGGACACAAGAGTAGTCTCAGTGAGAATCCGTGCGAATAGCGGCTGAATAGGAGTGGAGCTCTCTCAAGTCTGGACGTTGGATGTGCCTTCAGACACAAGGAGGAGACTCTGTGAACCTCCATGCTGGTAAATGCTGAACATATGTGTTGTTTTGGCCCAGGCTGGTAGAGCCGGGACCCGGATAGAAAGGGAAATCTATCTAAGTGTAATTAGTGGCTAGACAAGCCTAGGTCTTCTGTTTATGATTTGTTTTATATCTGTTTGCTGTGGACTTTAATAAAACTGGTTGCGGCCAGTTTTTACCAGAACTGCTGTCTGAATGAACTGTTTTCGTGCCACTCTGTCTACCCAGACAGCGATCCTAGAGCTATATCCCCTGAAAAGCTTACACTCAATAAAGTGTGCGTTACTACTACATCCTTTTTTTTATATAGCTTCATAAAAGGTTACGTGCATGTATGGTTGCGCCTTTGTTTGGACGCACAGACTGGCTTCCTGCTGTGACGCGTTGGGTATTGGAGCGTCTGTGCGTCTTATGACGCAGACTAACATTCACGGTGCGCATCGTTCATCATCGCAAGCGTACCGACAACACAAAGGCGTTGTCATGACTGCTTTACTCAGTAAACATGCACCTATGATGAAACATACACGCATGTGCCCTATTACATAACAAGCTACAAGAAAAACGAGTGTGAGGTGTGACACAACTGTTTTGTTAAGGTACAGTATTATATCGACATTGTACAGGTGTCGCTATTCAGTCTGATAAATAGATATCATTCACCTATTCTATCAGTTGTCGTTCTTTCAGCACCACTTACAGGTATATATTTTGCTATTGTGACTATGCACTATTGACTTTAACAAGGTAATGCATGATTTTTGTTAGCGATTATCATGTTTACATGAAGGACCTTTATGATATGGGCTGTTAACTTTCTAATTAAATATGTATTTTTTAAAATGACACAAATATAAGTAATGTTGAAGAGGACTATTCCTACATGCATTGTTTGCACAATATTACAGGTGTACATCATCTCCCTTAATCACATTGGATTATTATACTTCCTTGTATGCTTTTATTTAAAAGCCAAGAACACTGAAGTCTAACCTTCGCACTGCAGCTGTTGTCAAAGTTCAACACACATTATGCACTTCCAACATTGCAACATTTGAGTCATGATGTGAGTTGGATTTGTCTAAGCTATGGAGTGACAAGGTTGACCATCAGTATCCTATAGCATAAGTAGGCTTTTGTGTTAGCATTTGTTTTCGACATGTGCATATCTGAAATAATATGTCACTCACAATTATTTTGTTACAGATTTCTGACAAAGACTAATCATTTTATGGTTTTAAAGCTGACGTTTCAAATGTTTACAGCTTAGAAATCAGGGTGTAGCCTCATATCTATGTGTAGCACTAGACACTTTGACATGTCATGTTTTTTTCACCATGTGTAGGTAGCTAGCAGTAATTTTTGCCGGACACACAGCAGGGAAACAGCAGGCGTTACTGAACCCCACAAACACATCAGCGATTGTTTTCATCTGTGCATCTAACACTTCTGAGCAGCAACTGGCGGTGTTGAAGCACAGGGTCAAGGAGGGTGTAGGCAGAGGCCTAGTATGAGATGTTTGAAGTTGAAGTTGTAGTTAGCAGCAGTAATTTTTGCCAGACACACAGCAGGGGAACAGCAGGCGTTACTGAACCCCACAAACACATCAGCGATTGTTTTCATCTGTGCATCTAAAACTTCTGAGCAGCAACTGGCGGTGTTGAAGCTCAGGGTCAAGGAGGGTGTAGGCATAAAAGATTGAGTTATTGCCTTGTTAAGTGGCCATTGCAAATGTATGTACTTCAAACAAGAATAAATGAAGTTTTACTATGACAATAAAATGATGAATTTCAATTCCAAGAATAGAAAAATATTTATACTTGAGAGTCCTCAGTGGTTGATACCGTTTAATGGCTAACTGAAAAGATGGTAACAAATTCCAAGCTTTCGAGACTACTCAGGTCTCTTCATCAGGCTAAGACTAAAACAAACAATGAATAATCACATATTTCTACACACAACAGGACACAGGAATAGTGCAATAGGTAAGACAAGTGACGTGAAGCAGAACTGTCATTATGGCAGAGGGATGATCATAAATATTGGAACAGTTCCTAGATAAGGAGATAAAGTTTTATTGCCCTCTGATTGGGGTCTGGTGTTCTGTTTTGATGCCCCTAGAAGGTCAGAGACGCAGATTCCTTAATTGATATAGAATGACATGAATCCGTGTGATCTATTCATTCCAGCACTAAGAGTGTCAAAGGTCATGATGAGCTTATATTCCGAAACCTTTGTATCTTTCTCAGATTTGAAGTTATATTTTATACCAGTAATTCCATATCCATCATGCTATGACCGGCATACAAAAGTGTTTTGCCACAGGTAAATTCATTATTTTTTCTCTTATTGTGTGGCTCTGGCGATGATAATTCATCCTTGTTCTCAGTTTTTGGCCGGTCTCCCCCACATACAGACCCCCAGTTGGACATTTTGTACATATAATTAGGTACACCACATTAGATGTGATGCAGCTGAAAGTACCTTTGATCTTGTAGTCCTGATGGGAGTAGGGGATCTTTATGTTGTCCGTGGTCATTATAGATGCACAGGTTTTACATTTCTTCTTCTTGCAAGGAAAGGTTCCTGCAGCTGTTGGGGAGGACAGGGAGCTTCTGACAATGATGCTTCTTAGATTTGGGGGCTGCCTAAAACACAGTAGTGGGGGGTCGCCTCAGAAAGACTTTTTTGAACCAGGGATACCATCCAAGAACAATTGAAAACCAAATTTCAAGAGCCAACTGAATATCAAGGAATCACCTGCTACATTACAAAGGTAAAGAAGAAAATAACCGGGTGCCTCTAGTGGTGACCTACAATCCAAATCTGGAGGTGCTAAGGGGAGCTACACGGAAACTACAACCTTTACTACAAAAAGATGCCCGATATTACAATCCATATTTCCAGACCCCCCACTACTGTGTTTTAGGCAGCCCACAAATCTACAGTAAGAAGCATCATTGTCAGAAGCTCCCTGTCCTCCCCAACAGCTGCAGGAACCTTTCCTTGCAACCAGAAGAAATGTAAAACCTGTGCATCTATAATGACCACGGACAAGATAAAGATCCCCAACTCCCATCACGACTACAATATCCCAGCTACTTTCAGCTGCATCACATGTAATGTGGTGTACCTAATTATATGTACTAAATGTCCAAATGGGGGTCTGTATGTGGGGGAGACCGGCCAAAAACTGAGAACAAGGATGAATTATCATCGCCACACAATAAGAGAAAAAATAATGGATTTACCTGTGGCAAAACACTTTTGTATGCCCGGTCATAGCATGATGGATATGGAATTACTGGTATTAAAATATCACTTCAAATCTGAGAAAGATACAAAGGTTTCGGAATATAAGCTCATCATGACCTTTGACACTCTTAGTGCTGGAATGAATAGATCACACGGATTTATGTCATTCTATATCAATTAAGGAATCTGCGTCTCTGCCCTTCCAGGGGCATGAAAACACAAAACCAGACCCCAATCAGAGGGCAATAAAACTTTCTATCCTTATCTATGAACTGTTCCAATATTTATGTTCATCCCTCTGTCATAATGACAGTTCTGCTACACGTCACTTGTCTTACCTATTGCACTATTCCTGTGTCCTGTTGTGTATAGAAATATGTGATGCTTCATTTTTTGTTTTAGTCTTTGCCTGATGAAGAGACGTGAGTAGCCTCGAAAGCTTGCAATTTGTTACCATCTTTTCAGTTATCCATTAAAAGGTATCAACCACTGCGGACTCTCAAGTCTAAATATTTTTCTATCTACTGGCTAACACGGTACGAAGATACACATGTTTCCTAACTTCAAGAATAAAAATAAAGACCCTGCAAATATAAACGCATATATGTACATGCCAACAAGAAATGGAACAACACACCACCCAAAAAATTGGTTACAAAATATAGTGTTGTAAATTTAAGAATAAAAGTCCATTTTTGTATTTATGAATAATGCTTAAGGAACGCTATGTTAAACCATAACACAGTGAAGACAATGGATTTTGTAATAGTCTCTCATCATCATCATTGCAATTTATATGTGACAGTCACAGACATTTCAATTATTTAAGTTAATAAAATCGTTACTTTGTACAGCATGTATGACATCTCCAGCATGGACTCATCAATGTGATGATGCAATAATGTACGATAAAAATAACCATTTAAAAAAACATTATGCATTGTCACAATTTAAGTGTGTGCCTGCAAGTGTAGGTGAAACAAAGGCTTCGGATAGCAAAGGTATATTCTATGTCTGTATCAGACAGTGGACAGCCTCTGATGGGTAATGGCGATGTTATACTGTACGTCAATAAAGTCTGCAGCTGCAATCATGCATTTTTTGCTTGTACAGTGTTGAAGAGGGTAAAAGCATGTCTGGTTGCGCAAGGCTTTATCCGTCAACACTACCTTCCTACTGTCACGCGTAGGGTAGGGTAGCGTGTGTCTATTAGATGACTCTCTATAAAATGTGACGTTACGCAGCGTAATTGTGCCCTAGGGACGCCAAAAATACGACAGCAGTAATCATTTACTGTCTAATACTCGACCTATGACCAACAAAAAAAGCACGTTCCCTCTTTAACAATCTACAAGACTAACAAGCATAATGGTTGACGCTGACTTTATTGAGGTACAGTATTACATCGACATTGTCCATGAGTAACTATGCACTGTGATACCTATATACCATTATTAATTTATATCTGTTGTGGTTGTTTCAACAGCACTTGCAGGTATAACTACCTATTGTCAGTATGCATGATGCACTTTCTAGATGTAATAATTTATTATTGCACATTATTACCAGGTTTAGATGCTGGCCATTTCATATATGGTGTGTGAAGTTACAGTTGGCATCAGTATGTGTATTTTATAATGTCTGTCATAAATAAAACTCGTGATGATGATGATGAGGATTTTATGATTCGTACATCCATTGACTGCATTATCTTACAGGTACAGATAAAGTTCCTTAAAAAGCATTAATTGATAAGTATGAAATGTACTTTTATGCATTAATTTCAAAAAGTGAACACTATGTTTTAGTTTTTGTTACCATTTCTAATAGACATGTGCAGATATGCGCTGTGATGACAATATTATTTTGTCCATATTTATAATAAAAATTTATCATTCTAGGCCTGGAAAACTTCACAATTTCCTGTTTTAAGCATAACAATCAGGGTGACGGCTCTTCCCTATTTGGAGCATGTTCCACATGGGTTTTTCTGTGCATGTGTAGGGAACAGGAGACTTCTTGCCGGACACACAGCAGGGGAACAGCTGGCGTTACTGAACCCCACTAACACTATAGCTTGTGTATTGGTCTGTGGACACGACACTTCTGAGCAGCAACTGGCAGTGTTGTAGCCCAGGGAGTAGAGTTCAGGTGGTAGAAAGATGAACATAACAGGAGACATGGATAACGTTGCGAACCAGTTATTTAATCTGAAAACGGACAGACAAATTCTGGCGAGATCCATGCCTTGTTCATTTTCAGAAAAGTAAGCCGGTCTACATTATCGGAGGATAGTCGCATGCGACGGTCTGTTAGTACACCACCTGCAGCACTAAAGACGCGCTCCGATAATACACTGGCAGCAGGGCAAGCCAGCACCTCCAATGCATACTGGCTAAGCTCTGGCCATGTATCCAGCTTAGAGACCCAAAACTTGAATGGGGAAGAGCCATCTGGGAGTACACTGAGAGGGAAAGACATGTAGTCTGTCACCATCTTACGGAAACGTTGCCTCCTGCTGACTGGAGCCATCTCGGATGGTGTAGACATTTGTGGCGCTGCCACAAAACTTCGCCACATTTGGAACATACTGGTCTTGCCCTGTGCAGAGGTGCTGCTTGTGCTCCCTCTTGTTGCAGAGCTGTCTCCACTGCCTCGACGCACAGAGCTGCTTTGTAAAGCAGTAGCAGCAGCAGTGCTCTGGGCTGGAATGGAGAACATTATGGATTGCACCAGTGTGTCTTGGTACTCCCGCATTTTACGCTCCCGGTTCAACGGTGTGATGAGGCTTTGTAAGTTGTCCCGGTTAGCGAGGGTCTAGGAGGGTGTACACCCAATAATCAGACGTGGTGAGAATGTGGGCGATGCGGCGGTCGTTTCTCAGGCACTGCAGCATGAAATCAACCATGTGCTGCAGACTCCCAACTGGCCAAGAAACGCTGTCCCCTGCTAGAGGCGTCATCTCTGCCTGCTCTGCATCACCCCACCCTCGCTCTACATACTGACTAGAGCGTTGTGTACCTCCCTCTGGAGCGATGTCTTCCTCCTCCATTGACTCCTCCTCATCCTCCTCACAAAGTGAGCCCTGCCCAGCCCTTTGTGAGGAACCACGTTGCGCTGACTGTCCAGAAGGTGATGGAATTTGTGACTCCTCATCCTCCACCTCTTTCAAAACCTCATCCCTTAGTGCTTGCAGTGTTTTTTGAAGCAGGCAGATAAGGGGGACAGTCAGGCTGACTAGTGCATCATCTGCACTCGCCATCCGCGTTGACTCATCAAACGCACGCAAAACGTGGCAGATGTCCTTCATAGAGGCCCACTCAGTAGTGGTGAAGTGTGAACGGCGCAAATTGCGAGTTGATTGCGCCTGATGCAGCTGATACTCCATTACTGCTGGCTGCTGCTCACACAACCGCTCCAACATATGTAACGTGGAATTCCACCTGGTGGGTACGTCACATATGATGCGATGTTCAGGAAGGCGAAATCTGTGTTGCAGAGCTGCAATGCGCGATCTGGCCATGCTGGAACGTTGCAAGTGAGAGCACTCTAGGCGGACCTTGTGCAGCAGTGCATCAAGATCCGGATAGTCCCTCAAAAAACTCTGCACGACCAAGTTGAGCACATGTGCCAGACATGGTATGTGAGTGAGGTTGCCAAGGCCCAGAGCTGCCACCAGATTTTGGCCATTGTCACACACTACCAAGCCTTGCTGGAGATTCGCTGGCAAAAACCACACGTCGCTCTCCTGCTTGATGGCATTCCAGAGCTCCTGCGCTGTGTGGCTTCGATTCCCCATGGAAATTAATTTGAGGACGGCCTGTTGACGTCTGGCCACGGCTGTGCTCATATCGGTCACAACAGGTAAGCGTTCACGGGTCCATGTGGAGGTAGACCGTGACGGCTCCTGCAGCGATGATTCTGAGGAACTGGAGTAGGAGGAGTCAATGTGGACAGACTTGATTCCTGCAATCCTTGGAGTTGGCAGAACAAGTACAGCGCCACTCGCAAGATCTGTACCCGGCTCCACAACATTGACCCAATGGGCAGTGAGGGAAAGGTATCGTCCCTGGCCATGGGTACTGGTCCACGCATCGGTGGTCAGGTGGACCTTGCTACTGACGGCGTTTAGTAGCGCATGTTTAATTTTTCCCTCAACATGCTTTTGCAGACCAGGGACGGCTTGCCTGCTGAAATAAAATCGGCTGGGCACATTGTATTGTGGGACTGCCAATGCCATTAAGTTACGGAAACTGTCAGTCTCCACCAGCCTGAATGACAGCATTTCAAGGGACAGGAGTTTTGCAATGCCAGCATTCAGAGCCTGTGCTCGTGGATGGTTTGCCGAGTATGGCCGTCTTTTATCCCATGCCTGTGCTACCGATGGCTGTTTTGTGGCCTGGGAGTGTGAGGATGACAGGGAACTTGCAGCTGTGGGTGGAATAACACTGGGTCTCTGGACAACAGTGACAGAGGTTCTTCCATGGCGATCCTGTGAGGAAGCCGAACCAGCTGTGTGTGAGCTGGAGGAAGAGGCTCCAACACGAGCTGAAGATGTAGGTGCTGCTGTAGGTTGGCCTACATCTCCAGTGTGTCTTTGTAACTCAACCACGGGCTTTGACCGCACATGTTTCCACATATTTGTGGTATTAAGGTTACTGACACTTTTACCTCTTTTTACTTTTTGATTACACAGCTTGCATTTGACATAGCAAATATCATCTGCAAGTGTGTCAAAAAAGGACCACACAGTGCAAGTCCTGGGAGCGCCCGTTTTGGCTGTTGGAAGAGAACTGCTACGAACGGGTGCCAAACTGGAGGCTAGAGGCAACCGAGTCTGCAGCCTACCTCTCCCTACTGTTTGGACCGTTGGGGCAATCTCTTCCTCAGAGCTGCTACCACCACCTTCCTGTTCCTCACGCCATGTTGGGTCTTGGACCTCATCATCTCCACTACCCTCTTCCAACACCTGCTGCTGTTGGGTGGTCTGGCCAGCACCATGCTCAACAGAAACTGGCACCTGAGTCTCATCATCATCAGATGCGTTCTGCGGTGTGCTGACCATCGGCACTGGCTCACCCGCCTCTTCAGATTCAGAGAGACACAGCTGTTGCACATCACTGCATACTGCCTCTTCTTCACATTCCAGAATGCTGCTTGGCTGGGCCCCTGTTTGCAAGCCAACAGATTCTGAGAACAGAAGCAGAGACTCAGCTGGCTCCTTTACAGAGCTCTCTGACTGCCTGGGCAATTTGGCAGGCGGTGAAGAGACAGATGGTTGTTCAACAGTGCTGTGGTCCTGAGAGGAGGTGGAAGCAATTGAAGTCGATGCATTGGCTGCCATCCAACCAACAACGGCTTCAATTTGTTCTTCCCGCAGCAGGGGGGTACGCCGAGCTCCTACAAAAGTGCACATAAAGGAACGCTCACGGGGAAAACTGGTGGATGCTGTGTCACTGGGTGCGGCAGCAGAAACAGAATCTCCACGTCCTCTCCCTGCTGAAACTCCACGGCCACGACCACATGCCTTACTCCCTGCCTTCTTCATCTTGGTAGATTGATAAAGAAAGTCAGAAAAGTTATAAGGCCTAAGTGTGGTTATTCCTCAGTGACTGCAGTGAACACTGCAGACAACTGTTCAGTAGGTGTGAAAGGCCCCTTTGTGTACTTCTATAGTGTTTGCAACCAATGTATTGTATACGGATGGAAGCGCGTCACACTAATAGATTAGATTTTTTTCAAATATAATGGAGCAGCACCAATTAGAGAAAAATGTGAAGGATGAGGCAGTGACACACGCTCAGCAGACTACAACCAGCAGTTGTTGAAGAACTAACTGGAGCGTGATCTGCACTCAAAAAATGAAAACCTCACAGACTACAGTGAACACTGCACACAACTGTTCACTAGCTGTGAAAGGCTCCTTTCTGTACTTCTATAGTGTTTGCAACAAATGTATTGTATACGGATGGAAGCGCGTCACACTAATAGATTAGATTTTTTTCAAATATAATGGAGCAGCACCAATTAGAGAAAAATGTGAAGGATGAGGCAGTGACACACGCTCAGCAGACTACAACCAGCAGTGGTTGAAGAACTAACTGGAGCATGATCTGCACTCAAAAAATGAAAACCTCACAGACTACAGTGAACACTGCACACAACTGTTCACTAGATGTGAAAGGCTCCTTTCTGTACTTCTATAGTGTTTGCAACCAATGTATTGTATACGGATGGAAGCGCGTCACACTAATAGATTAGATTTTTTTCAAATAGAATGGAGCAGCACCAATTAGAGAAAAATGTGAAGGATGAGGCAGTGACACACGCTCAGCAGACTACAACCAGCAGTGGTTGAAGAACTAACTGGAGCGTGATCTGCACTCAAAAAATGAAAACCTCACAGACTACAATGAACACTGCACACAACTGTTCACTAGCTGTGAAAGGCTCCTTTCTGTACTTCTATAGTGTTTGCAACCAATGTATTGTATACGGATGGAAGCGCGTCACACTAATAGATCACTGTTAATTTCAATTGAATGGAGCTGCACCAATTCCACAAAATAAAATAGTGCTTGAACAAATAACTGGAGCGTGATGTGCACTCAAAAATAAAAAACACAGACTGAAGTGAACACTGAAACACAACTGTTCACAATCTGTGAAAGGCTACTCCTTTGTCTACTTCTATAGTGTTTGCAACCAATGTATTGGATACGGATGGAAGCGCGTCACACTAATAGTTAAATTGCATGGAGCTGCAAGAATTACACTGAAGAAAAAAAAAAAGTCACAGAGTGACACGTGCAGATGCCTACAAACAGCGTTGGATGCAGAGCAAACTGCAGCGTCACCTGCACTCTCACACACACACCTTGCACAGAGCTGTTAAAACAACACTGCAAGGCAAAAGGAAGCTTTACACAGCGGTTGGCAAACTAGCCTGCCTAAAGCACAATACACAAAAACGCAATCTCTAACTGTCCCTCAGAGTCAGCAGAGCAGCGTTCTGTCCCTATCTGAGTTCACAGCACAGTGACGCTAAAATGGCGGCGGCGCCTTTTATAGTGCATTCTGACATCATTTCAGCAGCCAATCACAGCCATACCATTAGTTAAGATGACCGCAGCAGTACAGGATGTGCCCACACTTCGTAGGATTACTCATTGGCTGACTAAAATCACAGTGCCTCTCAAAGAATTATGGGAACTTCCGATTCCGGTATACGATATAGGAAAAATATCGGAACTAAGTATCGGAATTCCGATACAGCGAATATCGGCCGATATCCGATACTTGCGGTATCGGAATGCTCAACACTAGTAACAAGGAAATTACTTGATCTAGTATTTAAACATCCTCCTTGACCCTGGGCTCCAACACCGCCAGTTGTTGCTCGGAAGTGCTGTTAGCACAGTCAACACTTGCTCCTGTGTTACTGGGGTTCAGTAATGTCAGCTGGTCCTCGGTTGTGCCATTGGCTCTTTTTCTTCTGCTGCCCCTCCGGGTTCCAGCACAGTCAGCTGGTCCTCGTTACTTGCATTGGCTCTTGTACCTTCTGCTACCCGTCCGGGTTCCAGTACCGTCAACTCGTTCTCCGCAGTGCCTTTGGCCTAGGTGCCTCCATCTCGGTATCCAAGTTCCAGCAACGTCTGCTGGTCCTTGGTAGTGCTTTGGAGCAAAGGTACCTCCTGCTTAGTAACCGTGTCCCAGTAACGTCAGCTGGTCCTCGGTTGTGCCATTGGCTCTTTTCCTTCTGCTGCCCCTCCGGGTTCCAGCACAGTCAGCTGGTCCTTGTTACTTGTATTGGCTCTTGTACCTTCTGCTACATTTACAAATTGAAGATTTTTTAAATGTTTTTTGGGTA